>BLSH010473152.1:1209812-1223278 GCA_018402905.1 Glandirana rugosa | reverse complement strand
GAGGGAATGCGAGTACACCAAACCGTCTACGTCACGGAACTTTTACTGGAGAGAGGGGTTCCACGAGATACAATACGTTCGGGAGGGGTAGGCGGAGGGCGGGCGAAAGAAGTTCGCCTAGTTACAGGATAAGGCACTAAAATAGACCAGGGTGGCTGTGAGAGCGTAGACTAAGAGATAAGAGGTGTACAGGTTCAGTACACCCCCGTAACCGGAGGGCCTGTACTTCCGAATAATGTCCCGTTGTGTAGACTGATCTGATTATCTGACCAAGACGGTGTGACTACGTTTCGTGACCCATCGATACCTTTACCGCCCCCCAGAGTCGGATGGTCAGAAATGGCCCTTGGAAGAGGGGAGGATATCCAAGGCCAACTTTTGGCCATGTTCGCTGAATCCTCCATTTCCATAGCTACCCAGTGCTTTGCATCAGTGTGGCAGAACCAGTCTATTAGTCTAGTCAGATGTGTTGCCCTGTAATAAGCCTTCATGTCCGGGAGGCCAATGCCCCCACATGACTTGGACATGTGGAGAATAGAGAATCAGATGCGAGAGTGTCGGTGGGACCAGATAAAATCACGGAATAGGACATTGATCCGCTTGAAGAAAGCGGGCGGGAGGCGGATGGGGAGGGCTTGCATAACATAGAGCACCTTGGGGAGAGAGGTCATTTTCAAGGCACTGCATCTGCCAAACCACATGAGCGTAAGGGAGTGCCAGCGCAGGAGTTCCGTTTTAAGTCGAGCTAATAGTGGTATAAAATTAGCAGAGTAGAGGGCCCCGATATCCGCTGTGATGTCCACCCCCAGGTAACGTATGTGATTAGTCACCCAGCGCAGAGGGAGGGCCGACTTCAGCGGGCCAACCACAGTCTGACTGACAGTGATATTGAGCACCGAGGATTTGGACAGGTTTATCTGGAAATAGGATAAAGATCCATATTCCCTGAGCAATCGGAGGACCCGCGGTAGGGACGTGCGTGGAGAGGATAAAAAGAAAATGAGGTCATCTGCGAAGGCTGCCACCTTAGCACTGAGTCACTTTTATAGTTTAATTCTTTGAGCTATATGTTTATGCTATATCCAGGACACTGAGACACTTTCGATATTCATTGATCTTCATGTATCTATGCACTTAGTCACTTTAGTAATATTCTATACGCCTCCATCATTCATCATTTATTGGCACTTTGTTTGATTGTTTCACAATTTTGATTGGAATAAGTTGTCTCTGTCACACTGATTGCGCAGTACCCTGCTGTATATCCAGATTGTGTGTGAAACCCCCCACTGTCAGGTCCGTACGATGTACAGACCTGGCAGTGAAAGGCTTCAATCATGTCTCCCCTTTCCCTTCCTTCCTCCAGACTGTACATATTAAGTTCTTGAAGTCACTCTCGATATGTTTTATCCCCCAAACCTGTTACCATTTGTGTTACCCGTCTCTGAACTCGTTCTATCTTATCAATATTTTTTTGAAAGTGAGAAGACACAGTATTCTAAATGAGGTCTCACTAAAGATCTATACTGAGGAATCAGGGCCTCCTTCCTCCTGCTGGTGATCCCTCTAGTGATATAAAGATCTATACTGAGGAATCAGGACCTCCTTCCTCCTGCTGGTGAACCCTCTAGTGATATAAAGATCTATATATAGGAATTAGAATCTCCTACCGCCTGCTGGTGACCCCTCTAGTGATATAAAGATCTATATAGAGGAATCAGAATCTCCTTCAGCCTGCTGGTGATCCCTCTAGTGATATAAAGATCTATATAGGGGAATCAGGACCTACTTCCTCCTGCTGGTGAACCCTCTAATAATATAAAGATCTATACTGAGGAATCAGGACCTCCTTCCTCCTGCTGGTGATCCCTCTAGTGATATAAAGATCTATATTGGGGAATCAGGACCTCCTTCCTCCTGCTGGTGATCCCTCTTGTGATATAAAGATCTATATAGGGAAATCAGGACCTCCTTCCTCCTGCTGGTGAACCCTCTAGTGATATAAAGTTCTATATAGAGGAATCAGAATCTCCTTCAGCCTGCTGGTGATCCCTCTAGTGATATAAAGATCTATATAGAGGAATTAGAATCTCCTACCGCCTGCTGGTGATCCCTCTAGGGATATAAAGATCTATATAGAGGAATCAGAATCTCCTTCAGCCTGCTGGTGATCCCTCTAGTAATATAAAGATCTATATAGGGGAATCAGGACCTACTTCCTCCTGCTGGTGAACCCTCTAGTAATATAAAGATCTATACTGAGGAATCAAGACCTCCTTCCTCCTGCTGGTGATCCCTCATGTGATATAAGGATCCATATAGGGGAATCAGGGCCTACTTCCTCCTGCTGGTGACTCCTCTAGTGATATAAAGATCTATATAGAGGAATTAGAATCTCCTACTGCCTGCTGGTGATCCCTCTAGTGATATAAAGATCTATATAGAGGAATCAGAATCTCCTTCAGCCTGCTGGTGATCCCTCTAGTGATATAAAGATCTATATAGAGGAATCAGGGCCTACTTCCTCCTGCTGGTGACTCCTCTAGTGATATAAAGATCTATATAGAGGAATTAGAATCTCCTACCGCCTGCTGGTGATCCCTCTAGTGATATAAAGATCTATATAGGGGAACCGGGACCTCCTTCCTCCTGCTGGTGATCCCTCTAGTGATATAATGATCTATATAGGGGAATCAGAATCTCCTTCCTGCTGCTGGTGATCCCTCTAGTGATATAAAGATCTATATAGAGGAATCAACACCTCCTTCCTCCTGCTGGTGACCCCTTTAGTGATATAAAGATCTATATAGAGAAATCAGAATCTCCTTCCTCCTGCTGGTGATCTTTCTAGTGATCCATTATAGAATTCTATTTGCTTTTCCAACTGCCTGGTCACACTGTTTGCCTATTTTGCAAACATCTGAAATAACTACCCCCAAATTGTTTTCCTCTGTAGCGCTGACCAACACTGTTACCCCCAATGTTGTACTCTGTCAATGGTTTATATTTCCCTAGGTGTATTCTTTTACATTTAGAAATATTTAGAAACACAGTGCTAGAGAAAATGCAAACAAGGATTTGAATGATGACAAGTGATTGGTTCAGTAACATATGGAATAAACAAATATTAATGTAATCACAGTAAATAGGTATAAGGCAAGGCTATTCACATATTGAAAGGCCTCAGCACAGTCAATATTATATTATTATTGAAAGATTATTGCGGAGAGGGTTTGAAAGGGTACAACTTAATGCAGCTTTTAATATATGAAAATTTACTTTAATAATTTAATAAGAATTTGAAAATAAAATAGTAGAGAGGGCGGAAAAAAGAGACAGGTAAGTAAGGATATGGAGGGCAAGATATACAGTATGCATATAAGGGTGAGAGGGGATGAAATAGAAAGAAAAAGAAGGGAAAGGAAAGACTATCTCTTTTTTTGATTGTGTTGATATTCTCTTGTAGCTCTTTTTCATAGCAGTATCACCAATATTCCTCCTGACCTGCAACCCTGATTGATATTTCTATCCTTCAGAATGAAACCAGAAAATTCCCCGTAGCCAATAGGTACTAGTGATTCATTATGTGATGCATCCATGTTTCCAACAAGATTGGTATATCAAGGTCAAAAAATATTGGTTTGAAGTCAGGATCATTTAACTTTTATGCAAAGGTTGAAACATTCCTATTTTGAGTATTCCAGCTACTGATTTTTAGTGGCCAATTTCTGTTTATATACCTCATATCGATCAAATTACATGTGGCTGTTGGATTTTGAATGTTGAGACTACTGTATAATTGTTTATTTTTTCGTTTAGACAGCCACATTAGTTTGTTGCATAATGTGCTAAGGTGGGTCCTTATCTCATTCATGGCTCTGCACTGTGGTAGCCTTGATGTCCATCTTGGGTTGAGTGGTGGTTTCCTCCATTCCTGCCATCTGCATGGCCCTGCTCATTCTTTCTCTGTCCACCTCTCTATCATTCCCTCCAATCTTTGCATTAACTAATTCCATGGTAAATGTGAATTCAGTAAGAGGAGCATCAGGGGATGTTATCTGCACAGAACATCCTTCATGTCTTTAGGATAGAATACTCTGTTTAACTGTGCTAACTGCAACCTTTTCCCATAGGAAGCCCTGAGAGGTTTCTCCTGTGTAATTCCCAAGAAAAAACTTCCAGGCTCATCTAAGCTATTAATAGTCAGTGAATTAACTGATTGATGGTTTCCCTCATTCTGTTCATAGCACACATACTGAATCCATCCTACACATCAGCATTACTATTACAGGTCATATAGGCCACTCAATGGGTTAAGTTAACATGGACTTCCATTACTTGTGATTGTTTCAGCATAATGATCCTTATTTATTACCTTCTAGCCATGGTGGTATCGAAAGCTTGTATTTCCCATGTAGCTACTTCATTTGGTTTGTTAAGTGAAGTCCTGGAGCAATCTGTCACTGTCATCGTGTTCACTGTATAACTTCCCCATTGCTGCATGACTCCAAACCCAACACTCATTATACCTTTGTGATTTATACCCTGATTTGCAGGCAATGTCATTGTGGCCCTGAAGCTCAGTTTCCATTGATGTCTGCATATATTTGGAATAGTTTTGTCACATCATTTCTTTTTACGGTATATTGGCCATGTTAACATTATTCACTATAGAGAGATAACATGTTTTTCATGTTTTCCCATTTATAACATGAAAACCACTCTGTTTCTTAAAAATAAGAAACCATTGTGTAGCTTGAAGATGCATGGGGGATCCTTAGATCTATGAGCTGCCCTCTTCCCTAGGGAATAATTAAAGGCCAAGTTGCTTCTTGAAGAAAAATTCCAGACATTTTTGTTTTGTATGAATCAGACAGGTTTGTCACTTTTTATTGCTGCTTGTGCACCCATTAGTAGCTATGGATCCTGCCATATGCATGTGGGGAGGTTGTAGAGAACAGAACTTGTATTAATGTAGAATCCAGTAATTCACAACAAATCCTCTGCCAGCCACATGTGATCATCCAGTGGCAGCCTGGAGGCCACCCTTAACACATCCACGCCAGATCCAGCAGGATGGTAGCGCGGAGAGACGTGGGGTCGAATGCTGTCCCTTGAGCCACACTCTGCATAGGCCTGCTGGGGAGCACTCATACCACTTTTCAACATAGAAGGCCACTGGGATTGGTGAGTGGGCACTTGCTAATTAATTTTATACAAAAAGACACTGCATGCAGACACCGCTGCCTTATTAACTTTACCAAGCTTACAGAAGGGACCCTTGTTGTACTTCAAAACATACTGAGAGAATCTAGCGAACATCTTGTTTGCAGGACACATTTTGCACACCTCAAAATAGCTAGCTGAAGACTTAAAATCCTCTTCCAAGCCTTCCTCTTCAAAGGACTACAGTGTATCCCCCCACCAGGTACAAAGACATTTGGTGCTTATCTAGGCCTATACAGTAACCAAGGACTCTATTTGTTAGAGCATAGAGATAAGAACTGTAGCGTGTTTGCTAGTGTGAATTTAGAGTTTACATATTTTTGGGACTGTGGTGTCAGGGGATTAAAGGGAGAGGTTTGACGGAAGCCTAGTCACTCCTCTACCCTTTTTGCTCTGTAGCCATAGACTCTGTTCAGGGCTAAACATTGCTCTTTATATGTTTTTGAAGTGTTCTTAATCCTTAATTGGGTTTACCACCAGCTTATTAAATGTGTCTTACCTATTGTATGTTACAAACTCATGTTACTGAATTCATTACCATTAATCCGCCAGTAAACAAATCTAGCTGGTTTACTTTGTGTGTGTATTTGTGTGTGTGTGTGTGTGTGTGTGCCTTTGAATTATTTTGCTTATAGCAGAAATGTCAGAACCCAGTGTATCAGAGCTGTTGGAGGACTTGCAAGGTCAAAGTAACTAGTGGAGTACAGAATCTTTGAGTGGCCCTCACGGGGCTAGCAGTACACATAATAAGAATTGTCATAAGCTGAATAAAAGTCCCAATCGTGACAAAGTGAATAAAAAGTCCAAAAAACCTGTGAAGTGATAAATATCCAAAATTAGATGATGAGAGTGTCTTGAAAGAAGTCCACCACCCTATAGTTTCCAAAAAGGTTTACCGGACATTCATGACCTTCTCATCATAGGCAGGTCAGACAACGCCTCTGCCCCAAAGGGTTAATGGAAGTCCTTCAAGTTAATATCCTTCTATTGCTGGGATAGTGCCGTTCCATACCTGGGGTACCTCGATGCACTCTCGATCATGAGGTTATATAATACCCAAGGGAGAAAAGAATCCACATAGTGTGTACCAATAAAATTAGTAGTTTATGAAAAAGAGTAACACTCACATTCAACATGAATCAAAATGGCATAAATAAAAATAACCGGCCTCTTAGGAAGGAGCCACAACATTGAACCCCTAGCTACTGGAGGACCTGCCACCTATACCAGGTACCACTCCTATGACTGGTTGCTTGTAGCTTGTTTCTTCACTTGGTTACCCATAGCAACTACACACCTCTTCCTTGTCTTGCCCAGTTAACCTTTTGAAGTAGTGTTACCCCATACCCTGTAGTGCTTTACAGACCCAGGTTCTTTGGAATATGCCAGAAAAAACATGCACCCCTTTGAATAACTATAGAATAAGCTCATAATGATTTAGATAACTTTTACTGTAGAAAGGCAGCATGACAATACAGAAGGAACAATGTCCTTTCCCTAATCCTAACTATCATGATATAGTGGCCCAGGCATACCTGCAAGAGGTGAGAGTTCATATAGGCATTATCCATGACTTGGATGTTGCCCTTGATTTCCGTATCTTCAGCGCCATCCTTGGACTCACGGGTGGGTCCCCATACCCCCTGCACGACTTTCTCCATTCTGGCTCCGGGCTTGGCGGCCCTAGTCATAGCAGTCCCCATTTTTAATATCACAGATGGGCATGCCAAAACCAAAAGACCAGGAAATTTAAGCCAAAAATGTTTAGCTCCTTCCCCAGCCTGGACTAGCTGCTGAAACTAACTACACACATTCCAACCTGTCAACATTACAGTTCAATAGTTCTAATGGCTCCTCTTTTAAAGTGATACTAAGGCCTCATACACACGGGCGTATATAAAAAAATAAACAAAACGTCGGGCCCGACGTCAAGGAAAAAAAGGCAACGTTTTTCGGCGTTATGTATTGACGTTTTTCGGCGTTAGTGAGCGTCGGCGTCAATAGGCGTTTTTTAAAACAAAATCATCCCTCTGCTATTTTTCAACCTAAAAACGTCGGCGTCAAAAAACGCCAGAAAATGCCGGTATAATAATAGGTGGCATATGGTGGCATATGTTGGCGTTTCTTGGCATATTGTGGCGTCGGCGTCAAAAAACGTCAAAATGTTACAGCCTCAGAACGCGATGGCCATGGGTTCTACTTTCTGCTCACTAACGCCAACGCCACCTACAGCTCAGAAACGCCGACGTTTTTATGGGTCCATTGACTAACATGGAGAGCTGCAAAAAACGCCAGAAAACGCCGGCGTCAAAAAACGTCCGTGTGTATGAGGCCTAAAGCCTTAACTTTTTTGTTGTTTAAAAATAACATATCATACTTACCTGCTCTGTGCAGTGGTTTTGCTCAGAACAGCCCAGATCCTCCTCTTCTCTGGTCCCTCACCAGTGCTCCTGGCACCTCCCTCCTGCCGAGTGCCCCCCACAGCAAGCTACTTGCTATGAGGGCACCTAAGCCAAGCTGCTGCTCTGTGTGTCCATTCAGATATGGAGCCACATCTCATCCCCAACCCATCTCTCTCTCATTATTGGCTCACTGACTTTGACAGCAGCGGGAGCAAATGGCGCCCGCTGCTGTCTCATCCAATGAGGAGGGAGTGTCCCGGACAGAGAGTCTTGTGCAACATCACTGGATCTAGATGGGGCTCAGGTAAGTATTAGGGGGGCTGAGGGGGGATGCTGCACACAGAATGTTATTTATGCTACTGCATAGAATGCCTTTAGAACCGTTTTAAGCTTGTGTTCTGCATACAAGTTGCTCTAGTCTTAACCTCCCTGGCGGTATGATTCTGTCTGGAATTTTGTTCCAAAAGCGGTACAATTATTTTGCATGAAAATTTGGCGTTTTATATTGTAGACCTGTAATTCTTAGGAATAACTCACTTAAATCTGTCCAAACAAGAGTCTAGTAGACATCCCGGGTATGAAAAAGTTTGAAAAATGAAATCATAAATTATAATATAATAAATAACTAAAAATAATTATCAAAAATAATAATATAATAGTAATAAAATGTATGCAATAATGTAATCAAACCAAAAACGCAGAAATTTGCTCAGTTGCAGAATTGTCGCTATCGTCACTTTCAGTTGCTGATGATAAATTTCCCCAAAAATCAGTATCACTCAATTCTGCAAATGATTCTTATTTACTATCGCTGTTTTCTAGCTGATCAAAAACCACTTTTGACGCAAAGGGACACTTTTTGGTTGCTATGGACATTCTCATGTTTCCAGGCAGAAAGAATGACATTTATTATATAAAAGTGCATGCAGGGCTCTGGGCAAACCACTAGGGACAAAGGGGGTGTGAAATGTTTTCATACAGTAATGTAATCTATAAGATTACAGTGTACTGTATGTACTGTGTGTGTTTAACTTTTTGAATTTCCCGCCGGTCTCCGTCCCCGTGCAACGCGACGCTCGCAGGGAACGGAGCCCGGCACACAGGAATCATCTGGCCGCGGGGAGACAAGCTGACACCGCGGGAGGACATCGCTGGATCCAGGGGACAAGGTAAGTAACATTGCCTGGATCCAGCGATGCAATCCCGAGTGTGGCTCGGGGTTACCGCTCTTGGTACTGAAATTCCACCCCGAGCCACACTCGGGAATACCGCCAGGGAGGTTAATAGTACAGAGTGCCATTGTTACTTAACCACTTACTGACCGTGTCATGTAGAAACATGGCCACAAGGTGGATCAGTTGTTCTGGGAGGGCGTACTATAGCGTCCTCCCAGAATCATGCCCCTGCTTGCCCCCTTGGGCGCGCACCCGGGGGGCGCGATGACCGCCAGGTCCAGGAGACCCAGCGCATCACGGATCGCGGTAAATGGTTTCTTGCAGCTTCCGTTTACCACGTGATCGCTCTGTCAAATGACGAAGCGATCAGAAGTAAACAAGCCGGTGGATATCTGGATTGTCTCTCCCCTCTCCGCATCAATCGGTGCAGTGTGAGAGGAGAGGGGGGGAGATCAGAAGCAGTGGTGCTGGGGGCAGGATCTGTAGTGCCCACAACACTGCTATGTGCCAATTCTGTGACACCCCAACCACCAATCCATGCTCACCCATCCAGCCTCATCCATGCTCACCCATCCAGCCTCATCCTTGCTCACCCATGCATCCGTGCTCACCCATCCATGCATGCTCACCCATTCACCTGTGCTCACCCATGCATTTGTGCTCACCCATGTATCCATGCTCATCCATCCAGCCATGCTCACCCATTCAGCCTCATCCATGTTCACCCGTGTATCCATGCTCATCCATCCAGCCATGCTCACCCATTCAGCCTCATCCATGTTCACCCGTGTATCCATGCTCACCCATCCAGCTGTGCTCACCCATGCATCTGTGCACCTCCATCCATCTGTGCTCACCCATGCACCCGTACTCACCCATGCATCCATGCTCCGCCATCCATCTATGCTCACCCATGCATCCATGCTCTGCCATCCATCCGTGCTCACCCATGCATCCGTGCTCACCTATGCATGCATGCTCACCCATGCATCCATGCTCACCCATGCATCCGTGCTCACCCATGCATCCGTGCTTTACCATCCATCTGTGCTCAGCCATGCATCCGTGCTCACCCATCTATGCATGCTCACCCATCCATACGTGCTCACCCATGCATCCGTGCTCACCCATGCATCCGTGCTCACCCATGCATTTATGCTCACCCATCCATCCATGCTCACCCATGCATCCGTGCTCCGCCATCCAACTATGCTCACCCATGCATGCATGCTCACTAGGGTTGCCACCTGTCCGGGATTCACCCGGACAGCATGGGTTTAGAGTGATTTTGAATCATGTGCCCGGGTCTCCTTCCTCCTCTCTCCCGGACACATGATCCAGCCTGCACTCTGGCTCTGAGTTCTATCTGCTCAGCTGGTGGCTGGGAAGGAACATGAGTAGTTAATGTTATCACTCAGGTACAAGTTTTTATCTTTATTCAGCCCTTCTGCCAATCTTATCTGAGTCCCGACTTCCACATCTATAGCGATCAGCTGGCAGGGACTATTCGATCATTTTCGGGCTCAGGCGGAGTAATCCTTGTCTTGTGCTGCGGTTCCCGGCAATTACATTGCCCAGCTGATGGGTATAGAAGTGGAAGTCGGGACTCAGATAAGATTGTCAGAATGGCTGAATAAAGATAAGGACTTGTGCCTGAGTGATTCTATTAACTCCTCATGTTCCTTCCTGGCCACCAGCTGAGCAGATAAAGCCACAGTCCAGCCTGGATCTCCACAGCAGGTAAGCGCTTGAGTCCAGGGGGTTAAATAGTCCTTTCCCTTCCCCTGGCCCCCAGCTGAGCAGAAGTTTTTCGTAATTGCTGCAGACAAGAGCTTTACTCAGCCTAGGTTCACACTGTAGCGATGTGGGAAGCGGTGTGATTCCAGCGCTGGTTCCTGAATGGCACCTCTCCCGCAGGCGGTTCACACTGCCCTCTGTGAACCTCTGCGGGTGTCATTACAAAGTTAATGACACAGTTCACAGATCGCAGTGCAAACTGTGAATTTGTACAGGAATTGGATCGCATGGGTGAGAACACTCCATGCGATCCGATTCCAGTGCATGAAAAAAACAAGTCCCTGCACCTTTTCTGTGCAAATCCAATGTGAGGTCAGCCATACAAGCGTATGGCTGATCTCACATTGCTCAGACATCGCATGCGATCGGCACCTGCGGTGCGGCTGCAAATCACATGTGATGTCTGAGATCGCACAAGTCTGAACCTAGGCTCAGCAATAGTTCTGTTCCTGTCCCCAGTTCCCTGATGATTTCTCAGAATATACTGCAATGGGTGAATAGCCTTAGGGCTCATTTACACAGATGGTGCCCTCTGAAGAGCAATCCATGTTTGGATCACTCTTCAGAGGGCATTTAACAGGCAGCGAGGAGGTGTTATATCACCTCCTCACCACCTGTTTAAACCCCACGGTGCCCCCCAACTGAATGTATTGCACACAGCCCTCATTCACTTGGATGTAGGGTTGCCACATCATCCCTTTAATGCAGGACACATATTAATTACACAGGTTGTTCTGTGGCTGATTAAGGTGATAATTAAACTCACTTGGTGCCTCATCTGCATTAAATTAGCCTCAGAACCTGGGTATTTCATATGTGTCCTGGATTAAAGGGATGATGTGGCAACCCTACTTGGATGGGCCTCGTTCAGCAGGCATTGCCGCAGTGTGATGCAAAGCATTTTGGCTATTGCGTGTGTACATCCCCCCCTCTGCTGCCTTTGCAGCTTAAGAGGAACAGTTGGGTAGCAGTAAAAACACAGCTCAACCTCTAATTTTTACTGTCCCCCAACCATAAGTGTAAACGAAGTAGCAGGACACTCTGAAGAGTGATCCACAGTGAATCATGTTTTAGACGTATTTGACGGGTGGCGAAGAAGCGTTGTTTTCTCCTTACCACTTGTTTTTAACTCCTAAAATCCCATACCACTGTGCTGTAGCCATGTGCATTGCACACGGTTGCAGCACAGCCCAATTGAGTTGAATGGGTTGAGTTGTTAAGCAAGCGCACAGTGCAGTGCACTAGTGAGCTCTTTCACACTGGCTTTCTGTCCGGTGGGCTCTGTTTTGTTCAGGGATCAATCCATTGATCCCCACTGAGCAGGCGGGTGACAGGCCCATCTTCGCTCACTGTGCAGAGACCTGCCAGAGCCACGCTCTCCTCTTTGGGGAGATCAGATGAAAACGGACCACGTGTCCATTTTCATTTGATCGGATCCTCATCCACTACACATATGGAAAATAGGACCTCCATCCGATTGAATTTCACGGATAGGATCGGATAGCAGCGGGTGTCAGTGGACATGTCAACTAGGGTTGCCACCCCATCCCTTTAAAACCAAACACATATTAATTACACAGGCTCTGTGGCTGATTAAGGTGGTAATTAAACACGCTTGGTGCCTTATCTGCATTAAATTGGCCTCAGAACAACCTGTGTAATTCATATGTGTTCTGGTTTAAAGGGATGAGGTGGCAACCCTAATGTCAACGTTGACATCTGCCGCTCCATAGAGGTGAATGGAGCGTCTGATCAGGTCCACCTGAAAAACTGTCAGGCTGACCTGATCAGAAACCCCATCCGACCCTTAGACCCCTTTCACACTGGGGCGCTTTACAGGCGCTATTGCGCAAAAAATAGCGCCTGTAAAGCGTCTCCCCATTCAACCCAGTGTGTCCTTTCACACTGGGGCGGCTCAGGGTGATGCGCCTGCGGGAGTAAAATTAAACTCCTGCAAGCATGATTTTTCAGGAATGTGGGGAGCAGTGTATATAGGGTTGCCACCCTCATGTTGAGGGAGACCAGGATGTAGCAAACCATTTAAACAATTACTTTTGTTCAGTCTTCTCAGAAACAGACTGCACCAATGATAACAAGTTAGGGAATCATATTGGTTCTAGTAATGATGGTTAATTTCGAGGATTTTTGGAGACAGAGGTAGCTGAGGAACTGGCTCGGTTAAAGCTTAATAAAGCAATGGGCTCTGATGGTATTCATCCCAGAGTTCTAAGAGAACTTCGCGATATAGTTGTTGGACCATTAACAAATCTTTTAAATAAATCTCTTCTAACAGGAGAAGTTCCCCATGACTGGCGGATAGCTAATATTGTACCTATCCACAAGAAGGGCAGCAAGGTAGAAGCTGGCAATTACAGGCCAGTGAGTTTAACATCAATTGTAGTCAAGGTAATGGAATCACTTCTAAAAAGAAGGATCATTGATCACCTAAAAATACACAGCTTGCTGGACCCAAAGCAACATGGCTTTACTGAGGGCAGATCGTGCCAGACAAACCTGATTGAATTCTTTGACTATATTACCAGTGTTTTGGACCAGGGTGGTGCTGTGGACATAGCATATCTTGATTTCATAGTTACTAGGAAGAAAAATCTTCACTAAGGTAATGGAACTGATGTTAACTACAATTTGAGTGACCGGACATTAACGGTCGAAGATGGAACGACGGGAAGAACACCTATCCATGTTATAATCGATAGGCGGTCAGTACCCCTTGAAGAGGACAATCTTCTCTAAATAAATTTTCTAAACAATTACCAGGTTGTTGATATAGCGCTTCAAGAGAATCTTGAGACCCTACTTATGGTAGTCTCGGGTAACGAAATAATTCGAAATTGGCTCGGTCAAG
>BLSH010473152.1:1183582-1200289 GCA_018402905.1 Glandirana rugosa | reverse complement strand
TATGACGATGGATAGAAACTATTTTTATTGGGTTTAATCACATATAATACCGTCCGGACCCGGACCCGGACTTTGTCACGAAGTTCGGACGGACCAGCAGAACCCGAACTTCCAGGTGTTCGCTCAACTCTAATCACAGCCCTTCCCCCTCACACAGAGCGGAGGTCCGTGTTTACATACACGGACCTCCGCTCATTCGCTCCGGGGGGGCCATCGCGGGTGGCCGGCGGCAATCGAAGCCGCCGCACCCGCTCCCTGGCCCTCCCCGAACACAGTGAGCGCGCGGGCGCGCCTCCGGCGGCGCGCGCGCGCTCACAGTGCGCGTTATCGCAGCCGCCGTCGTATGACGGCGATTTGCGATAACGAACCACCTTGTCGCCGTCAACCTGCGGTTGGCGGTCGGCAAGTGGTTAATGTTCACAAAGACCAAATAATATACACTAATTTGGGTTATTTTTATCAAAGATAGGTAGCAGTATAAAATGTTACCAAATTTTATGAAGAAAAATTACTAATTTGCAAAATTGTATTAAAGAAACAAAAAAAAATGCATTTTTTTACAAAATGTTCTGTCTTTTTCCATTTATAGGCCAAAAAATAAAAACCCCAGTGGTGAATAAATACCACCAGAAAGAAATCTCTATTTGTGTAAAAAAAGGACAATAATTTCATATGGGTACAGTGTAGTATGACTGAGTAATTCAAAATGTGAGAGCACTGAAAGCTGAACATTGGTCTGGTTAGTAAGGGGGTTTAAGTGTCCAGTGGTCAAGTGGTTAAAGAGTAATTCCACTTTTGTTGAGAAAAAAACATTCCCTTTGGGTAATCTATGCACATTGCAAGGATTTTAACAAACTGTTGCAGATTCCTACCTTTTGTTATTCAAAAGAAATCCCTGTGTGTTTGTCTGTGTCCATGTGGGAAAGTGAATGTAATAGGAGTGATTTCATAATTATCAATCAGCTTTGCACCTGCAGGGCACTAATGAGGAACATTGAAGGGTCTGCGTCCCTGTAGATGTGATTTCCTATTGGGAGTATCTCACCAAAAATGACATTTTTGTTGCAAGGGATGCCTGAAATCTGACTTGCACCTTAGTGCAGACTTCTTGGGAAATCAGTGAGCCAATCACAAAAGCAGGAAATGATGTTTCTGGGGGGCGTTCTGTACACATTCTGTGTACAGAACGATTCCAGGTAGTCATATTGCATTTTCAGAAAATTACAGAGCGGCAGATTAAAAAGGAATAACATTTAATTACAATATGACTTGAGTCACAATTGTATATGCTATATTATTTTTCCTTTTATTTGCCTTTTTTTCCCCCACGAAAGTGCAGTTACCCTTTATAGGTCCTTATCTTTATTGACTATAAATAGGGATGCAGAGTCTTCAATCCAGGTTGAGAATTCAGACCTTTTGTGTTTTGCTGGCTGCATGCTTCCAAGTTATTACTCCCCAAAACCAGCATCTCCAATGAGATACATTGTTTTATAATCACTTTTCCTTTAAACGCCATCAGTGGCAATGAAGGGATAAAGAAAGTCGGAACAAAGGGAATGTCTTTGTTATGTAAGGCAATTTTTATTTAAAATCTATAAAGCAAACGTTTGCTTACGGGATTACAAAATCGTTTTTACAAGAAGCCGAATAAGAATGAAGTAGAGAATTGCTAATGGTACCGATCATTTCCTCCTATAAACAGCAGATGATGTGCACATATCTGATTCAAGGAAGGCTGAATATAGTCGCATTTACGTTATTTAAGATGACTTCCCTGAGAATGGATGAAATGCCATTTTAGTTTTATCACACAGAATTCCAAAGTCACGCTTGTGTGCACAGCCAGAAATTGCTCTCTTCATGCCAATACAATTTAAATGATTATTTCTTGCCTTTGAGTGGAGCGTGGTACAAATATCCAGTTCAATGACTAGTTTTATGTGTATGGTTTAAACTGTTATAGACAGTTTTTTAGCTAAAATTGATAATTTTTGGATATTCCTCAATAAATCAGAATATATCTTATGAAAAAGACAGGAGCAGCCTGCTGTAAACTTGGCAAGAGTTTAACAATCAGTTGGTTTTAATCCTGTTGCCTCACTGGTTAAACCAAAGTATTCTAATTTAAAGGGTAATTTGCACCCTAACAATATTAATAGGAAAATTAAGGTAAAAAATTAAAGACGAATTAACCACTTAAGGACCGGAAGGATTTCCTGCTTTAGGACCGGAGCCCTTTTTGCGATTCGGCACTGCGTCGCTTTAACTGAAAATTGCGCGGTCGTGCGACGTTGTACCCATACGAAATTTGCGTCCTTTTTTCCCCACAAATAGAGCTTTCTTTTGGTGGTATTTGATCACCGCTGCGTCATTTCTGATCGCCGCTATAAACAAAAGAAGAGCGACAATTTTGCAAAAAAACCCAAATTTCTTACTTTTTGCTAAAATACAAATCCAAAAAAAATATATATAAAAAACATTTTTTTTCAGTTTTTGGCCGATTTATATTCTTCCTCATATTTGTGATAAAAAAAATTGCAATCAGCATTTATTGATTGGTTTGTGTAAAAGTGGTCGCGTTTACGGATGATGAGAATTCATTTTTGGGGTTTTTATTTTTTTTTTATTTTTTACTAGTAATGGCTGCGATTTTTAGCGGTACTGCGATATTTCAGCGGACATGTCGGACCATTTTGACACTTTTTTGGGACCATTGGCATTTATACAGCGATCAGTGCTATAAAAATGCACTGATTACTGTGTAAATGCCATTGGTAGTGAAGAGGTTAACCTGCAGGGGGCGCTCTAAGGGTTAACTGTGTTCCCTGGGCGTGTTCTAACTGTTGAGGGACTGCCCTAGCTGGGGAAGGGAAGTGGTCACAGCCTCCGTGTAGAGGAAGGCTGTGATCACAGCCCTTCCCCCTCTCACAGAACGGAAGTCCGTGTTTACTTACACGGACCTCAGTTCTTTCACTCCGGGGGGGGGCATCGCGGGTGGCCGGCGGAGATTGACTCCACCGCACCCGCTCCCTGGCCCTCCCCGAACACAGTGAGTGCGCGGGCGGGCCTCCGGCGGCGCGCGCTCACTAGGCGTGATCTCGCGCCCGCCGTCATATGACGGCGTTCCGCGTTATTGAACCACTTTGCCGCCGTCAGATGCCGATCGGCGGTCGGCAAGTGGTTAAAGAAGAATTTCAGGTGGCGGGCTGCAGGCAGCGGCTCCAGTGTCCTCTCCTCCAGCACGGCAGATCCGATCTAGGTGGCGGGTAGCAGGCTGCAGGTAGCGGCTCTGGTGTCCTCTCCTTCAGCATGGCGGCTTCCGCCATGCAAGCCTCCGTGCATCTGCTCTCTCTTCCTCATAGGTGCTAGACGTCCAATAGGATCAACTGACATTTTGTCCAATGGGGAAATGGGTCTCACGACCTGCTTCCTGATTGCCGGGGAGGATATTTAGTGTGAAAATAGCAAATATTCATTCTCTATCGTCACACAACTGGATGGGATCACTGCGCCCCCAAGCCCACCCTTTTTTGAAGCCTATTAGAGCCTCTAGCTCTAATCACGTGCTTCAAAAAAGCACACCCCCGCCACTGGAATCCATAGTCCGGCACCCTGCATGTAGATTAGGGGGCTGGATGCATGGATAGGGGGCCCTAATGGACGGGTCACCACTGGTACAGTATATCAGGGCTCAGAATTTCAAGTCCTGAGCTACAATCCAGACCTTAAGGTTTACTGGCCACCAGTTGCCCCCCCAACCCCTACTCCACTCTGTCCCTAATTCCACCCCTCATACCCTCATAAATTATCTCATATAATGACACTTAAATGTTTTATGCAGAAGTTACATAAATTAATATTAACAACAACTTTATCAGTGCCTATCAATGCAGCCTCACCTGTGTCCATCAATGCAGCCTCACCTATGCCCATCAATGCAGCCTCACCTGTGCCCATCATAGCAGCCTAACCTGTGCCCATCATAGCAGCCTAACCTGTGCCCATCAATGCAGCCTCACCTGTGCCCATCAATGTAGCGTGACCTGTGCCCATTATTGCAGCGTGACCAGTGCCCACCAATGCAGCCTCACCTGTGCCCATCATTGAAGCGTAACCAGTGCCCACCAATGCAGCTTCACCTGTGCCCATCATTGCAGCGTGACCTGTGCTCACCAATGCAGCCTCACCTTTGCCCATCATTGCAGGGTGACCAGTACCCACCAATGCAGCTTCACCTGTGCCCATGATTGCAGCGTGACCAGTGCCCACCAATGCAGCCTCACCTGTTCCCATCATTGCAGCGTGACCAGTGCCCACCAATGCAGCCTCACCTGTGCCCATCATTGCAGTGTGACCTGTGCAGAGGAAGAGAGAGGGTGGCTGGATCATCACAGGGGAAGAGAGCGTGGTGGAAGAGGATTGCCTGCCAGATCACAGAGCTGGGATTGCCCACTGTAACAGTTTACATTTGAATTGCCGTATGCTCGCAATCACACAGTCCTGCCTCCTGACCCCACACCTGTAACAGACAGAAAACACCCTGGCATTGGACATGCGTTCTGTCTGCCACAGGCGCTGAATCAGGAGGTGGGACTGTCTGTGATTGCGAGCGGACGGCAATTCAAATGTAAACTGTTACACTGGGCAATCCCCGATCTGTGATCCGGCAGGCAATCCATGCTCTCTTCCCCTGGGAGAACGGCTCCCATTCATCCCCACCTGCCAGCGGTGCTCACCCCCCCCCCCCCCCCACTCCCAGGCAGCCCAGCTCGCTGGCCCTCATTTTCCACTCGAAAAATGCGAGTAGGCGAGTGTAAAATTTGAGGGCTGCAGTATATACCATTAAAATATATTTGCACCCATGCAAATATCAAAAATATATTTAATGGTATATATACTGTACATTGTTACATTGCCAAGTTGGGACAATGTAGCTATGTATAAGATATCCATATATGGAAGTCTTTTTAATCCGTCTTTAATTCTTATTTAATTCTTTTTAATCGTATTTAATTCGATAAAAGCCCCCTGCCTGCAGACCCCCACAACCACCGGCCAGGGTCGTGGGGAAGAGGTCCTTGTCCCCATCAACATGGGGACAAGGTGCTTTGGGGTTGGGGGGGGCAGACATCCCCCATGTTGAGGGCATGTGGCCTAGTATGGTTCATGGGGGGGGGGGTGGACGCTCATTTGTCCCCACCCCCTTTCCTGGCCTGCCATTCTGCATGCTTGGATAAGGGTCTAATATGAATTTTGGGAGATAACCCATGCCATTTAAAAAAAAAAAAAAAATTGCATGGGGGTTCCTTTCAAAATCCTGTCACTGCATTTATGTGAACAGCTCCATGGAGAAGGCTGCTGGTTCACACGTCATGCAAATCTGATGCAGTTCAAAACGTGTATATGTGAATGGAACCTTAAAAGCATACAACTTTGCCATTCAGGGCAGGGTGACAGTGCCCCCTGATAGCCTAACCCCAGCTAGGAATACTCACCCATCCATGTTGGAGACTTCACTCTATTGCTATAATGTAGCTGGGCTTCCAAGTTTTGGGGAACATTCACAAAAAATGAAAAGATGAGGGAAATCAAGGGACCCTTGGGTGGGAGAGAGAAGGGATGTCACCCACCCTGAGTAATCTCCAACAAAAGAGCTTACCTAATGTAGACTCTGATCCAGAGGCATAACTAGGACCTTCATGGCCCTGGTGCAAGAAACCATGAAGGGCCCTTCTGACCCCCATTTTGGGGCCCTTTCCTATTGATCCTGGGGCCCCTTCCCTCCTAGTCCAGGGCTCTTCCAACTGATCATTTGGCCCTTTATTCCCATCGTGTAGCCCTTTATAACAGTCCCACAACACTGCAGGACCCTTTCACATGTTTTACAGCTGGCCCCCTTCCTGCCATCTTAGGTCCCCCACAGTGGCAGAATGCCAGGGCCCAGTCAGTGCTCCCTGGCTCCTCTCTCTCTGTGGGGCCCCTGGTCCCTCTCCCTGTCTTTGTCTCAGTCGGGCCCCTCTCTCTATCCTATTCATTGGGGCCCCTCTCTCTCAGTGTGACTCCTGTCCCCTCTCTCTCAGTGTGGCCCCTCCCTCTGTCTGTCTCAGTGAGGCCCCTCTCTTTCAGTTTGGCCCCTGACCCCTCTCTCTGTCTCTCTCTCACTGGGGCCCATCTCTCAGTGTGGCCTCTGCCCCCTCTCTCTGTTTTTCTCTCTCTTTCACCTATTTGATACATAGGTTACCCTGCACATATTTGGCTGCACAGATCCGAAGGTAGCCCAGGAGAAGCAGCAGCAGCCTGGGACCCACTTAGGGCTCCATCACTTGGACTGGCTGAGGATGTGGCCAGAAATATGAGAGGGATGAGAAACCACAGCACCAAGCCAGTTGCTGTTACACAGTGGAGTGGAGAGGAATTCGATGATCAGCAGAGGAGAGGGTCCCAGACACTGGGCACAGGGACACAGACAGCTGCATCTCCAGAATGCATCACCGTGGAGGGAGGTGGTACCGGGAGAACTAAGGACAACACGGGAATGAATACACAGGATACAGGAAGGGGGCAGGACCTTTTCTAATGTTGTATAGCAGATCCTAGGGCCCCCCACGATTACGGAGTGCCAGGGCCCGGTCACAAGTGCAACCTTTGCAACCCTAGTAGTTACGCCACTGCTCTGATCATTGCCTTGGTCTTTGACATATGCCAGATTGAATGATAGAGCAACCAAAGGCAATAACTTCAAGCATTGTTTCTGGTCAAAACAAAATACTGAGGCAGTGGTGCCCTATATCACAGTACTTTTCAATGTTTTTATTATTTTTCCTTTCCTATAATCCCTTCAAAACATATAAGCACACAAAGCTTCCATCTCAAATACTACTGATGGAAGACAGTAACTTTCCGACTTAAGCGAACAGAAAACATAGCATACAGTACTGTGCACCATCTAATTATCCCTCTCCCGTAGAGCCACTCCCCACATAGTTTCTGATGGAAACATGGCTGGAAAACGCAGGGCCGGCCGCGCATTTTGACTATTAATAGTGTGAAAGGCGGTTATGTGTTGATTTGTACATTCTTGATAAATCACAAATTTTCAAGCTTATTCATTATAACAACTGCGGGCATTCTGCAGACTTATTTCCTCAATTAAATATGAGTATGTGAAAAAGGCTGCAATAACATCAGCACATATTGTACAACGTTTTTATTTGTCGTGTTCTCCATCAGCATGCTCCAAAATACTTGTTAACAGTTTATGTCTGCATTTGTGCGAAATGTCAATTTTTTTCTATTTTTAAGGTTTTTTTTTTTTTTTTTTTTTGGCGAATACATTATTTATTTATTTTGCCTCAGCCACAGACTACAGAGATTCTTGTAGGAAAGATATGTAACTTGCTTGCTTTATAATAGATGATAAATCAAATCTGGGGAGAGGAAAAAAAATCCAATTTATGGCTAACAAGATTGTGCCATCACTCATGGCAACAACAGCTTCTCTCATAGTGTCTTCATAGACGTGCCACTAAACCGTACACAACACTAAGTTGATTTATAAGAGACTTGTATATAGCTATGTTGTGCACACGGATGAGATTGCTACCCAGAGAGAGAGAAAGATGGACCGTTAAGTGGAGTTTAAACAGAAATATTGCAATGTAACCTTGAGGTCCTGGCTGAAAGATGTGAATTATAATTTCTCTACTGACTCGGTCGTAAAATGCTTCCCCATTCTCTCTGTAAGAGGCTACATAAAAACACATATAAACACCTCATTTTTGCATTTGTCTTTAGGGAAATCCTGTGGACAGATATATAATCACCGGCCACTTTATTAGGTACACCTGTTTAATTGCTTGGTAACACAAATTACTAATCAGCCAATCACATGGCAGCAACTCAATGCATTTCGGAATCTAGATGTGAAGAAAACGACTTGCTGAAGTTCAAACCGAGCATCAGAATGGGGAAGAAAGGGGATTTAAGTGCCTTTGAACGAGGCATGGTTGTTGGTGCCAGACGGGCTGGTCTGAGTATTTTAAAAACTG
The DNA here is from genome assembly GCA_018402905.1 of Glandirana rugosa. Lineage (NCBI taxonomy): Eukaryota > Metazoa > Chordata > Amphibia > Anura > Ranidae > Glandirana > Glandirana rugosa. The sequence goes on along the minus strand of BLSH010473152.1, from coordinate 1,192,238 downwards.
CTGATTTATTGGGATTTCACAAACAACCATCTCTAGGGTTTACAGAGAGTGGTACGAAAAAGAGAAAATATCCAGTGAGCAGCAGTTGTTTGGATGAAAATGCCTTGTTGATGTCAGAGGTCAGGGGAGAATGGCCAGATTGGTTTGAGATGATAAAAAGGCAACAGTAACTCAAATAACCACTCATTACAACCAAAGTATGCAGAATACCATCTCTGAATGCACAACACACCGAAACTTGATGCAGATGAGCAGCAGAAGACCACACCGGGTGCCACTCCTGTCAGCTAAGAACAGGAAATTGAGGGTACAATTCGCACAGGATCACCAAAATTGGATACTAGAAGTTTGGAAAAAAACGTTGCCTGGTCTGATGAGTCCTGATTTCAGCTGCAACATTCACATGGTAGGGTCAGAATTTGGCGCAAATAACATGAAAGCAAGGATCAATCTTAACACCTTGTTGAATCTATGCCACAAAGAGTTAAAGGGGTTGTAAAGGCAGAAGGTTTTTTATCCGAATGCATTCTATGCATTAAGATAAAAAACCTTCTGTGTGTAGCAGCCTCCCCAGCCTCCCTAATACTTACCTGAACCCCATCTCTCTGCAACGATTTCCACGAGTGTCTTAGCTGTCCCAGACACTCCTCCTGATTGGCTGAGACACAGCAGCAGCACCATTGGTCAGTCAGCTAATCAGGGGAGAGAGGGGTCGGGCCATGTCGGGGCTCCGTGTCTGAATGGATACATGGAGCTCTGACTCGGCTCGGGTGCCCCCTGTAGCAAGCTGCTGGCTGAGGGCGCACTTACCAGAGGGAGTGGCCAGAAGAGCAGAAGAGGGACCCGAGAAGAGGAGGATCAGGGCTGCTCTGTGCAAATCCAACTGCACAGAGGAGATAAGTATACCATGTTTGTAATTTTTTTTTAAAAAACAAGCCTTTACAATCACTTTAAGGCAGTTGCAAGGTGTACTTAATAAAGTAGCCGGTAAGTGTAGAAAACAAGAAGCATCAAGGCAGGAAATAAGGACTCATTCAGCAAATGAGCTTATAGGACTGTATCATTCTAATTGGAACACTTTTTTTGCAAAAAATATATATATATTATTTATAATACGCTGCCTTTAGTATAAACAATATATAGCTCATTCAATATATAGTATATAGAGTCTGTTCAGACAGAGTAAGAAATAAGAATATATATTTACAGTGTTCTGCCACCAGTATAGTGCATTTAGTGTAGACTATATACAGATATACAGCTGTTTGCCTGGGGCATGTGATTACAATTTTTAAAATAAATTACAACAACAGGGCCTGTTCCTGCACCCAACAAGAGTAATTGTGAGGGGTTATAGTATTCTGCCACCACCAACACTCATGGCCCAATTTTTCTGCACCTGTTTGACTGGGCCATGTCATTACAATTTTTTTAATAAATTACAGATGTAGGGCTCATTCCTGCACCCAACAAGAGTAATTGTGAGGGGTTACAGTGTTCTGCCACCACCAACACTCAAGGCCCATTTTTCTGCACTTGTTTGACTGGGCCATGTCATGCTCTTAAAGGAGACAATTTTTTATTTTTTTTTTGCAAGTGTCATTTTTTTACTCCAGATCTCATATTTAAGAGGTCCTGTCATGCTTACATTCCTTGTAATAGGAATAAAACTGACCCATTATTTTTTTAAATGGACAGTGTAAAAATAAAAAATAACAAGTAAAATAAATAAGAAAAAAAAATTTAAAGTGTCCCGTCCCGCCGAGCTCGCTCGCAGAAGCGAACGCATACATTTTAAGTCCCACCCGCATATGAAAATGGTGTTCAAACCACACGTGAGGTATCACCGTGATCGTTAGGGCGAGAGCAACAATTCTAGCACTACACTTCCTTTGTAACTCAAAACTAGTAACCTTTAGAAATTTTTAAACTTCGCCAATGGAGATTTTTAAGTGCCAAAGTTTGTCGCCATTCCACGAGCGGCGTAAATATGGTGTGACATAAAGTATTGAAATGACCGTCATTTTATTCTTTAGGGTGTTAGAAAAATATATATATAATGTTTGGGGGTTCTAAGTAATTTTCTTTAAAAAAAACAGATTTTAAGTTGTAAACAACAAATCTCAGAAAGAGATTTTAAAAAAAAAATTGCCTAGGGGTCCCACCCAAAGTCCGTACCAGGCCCTTCAGGTCTGGTATGGATTTTAAGGGGAACCTTGCGCCAAATTTTTTTAAAATCCAAACCAGACTCTTATCCGAGCACGCAGCCCTGGCATGGTAGGAGAGGGTGGGGATGAGCGAATGCCCCCTCCAAACCATACCAGGCCACATGCCCTCAACATGGGGAGGGTGCTTTGAGGCCCCCCAAAGCACCTTATCCCCATGTTGATGGGGAGAAGGGCCTCATCCCCACAGCCCTTGTGGGGATCTGCAGGCGGGGGGCTTATCAGAATCTGCAACCCCCATTTAATAAGGGGGCCCCCAGATCCCGACCCCCCCCATGTGAGTGAGTATGGGGTACATTGTACCCCTACCCATTCACCAAAAAAGGAATGTAGCGTTACGAAAAATAATATGACAGTTTTTGACAAGACCTTTATTTTAAAAAATATCTTTTTTTTTCCTTTCTTCCTCCAGTCTTCCTCCATCTTCTCTTGCCCGGCTCCTTCTTCTGGTCTTCTGCTTCTTCTTTTGGTCTTAAGTTTGACAGATATTTTATAGGGAAGAAGACATTTTTTAACACTACATTCCTTTTTTGGTGAATGGGTAGGGGTGCAATGTACCTCATACCCATAGGGGGGTCGGGATCTGGGGGCCCCCTTATGAAAGGGGGCTTCCAGATTCCAAAAAGCCCCCCGCCTGCAGACGCCCACAACCACAGGCCAGGGTTGTAGTGATGAGGCCCTTCTCCCCATCAACATGGGGACAAGGTGCTTTGGGGACCCCAAAGCACCCTCCCCATGTTGACTGCATGTGGCCTGGTATGGTCCGGAGGGGGGGCACACGCTCGTCCCAACCCCTCCTGCCATGCCAGGGCTGTGTGCTCGGATAAGGGTCTGGTTTGGATTTTGGGGGTCCCTACGCCATTTTTTTAAAAAACTTGGCGTGGGGCTCCCCTTAAAATACATACCAGACCTGCAGGGTCTAGTACAGACTTGGGGGGACCCTAATGCAATTTTTTTTCAAATTTCAGCACGGCGTTCCCCTTAAAATCCACACCAGACCCAAAGGGCGGACCCCCAACACAATGCTTTTTCAGTGAGTTTTATCTATATTGCCGGGAATCAGCAATACATTACAGCCACAAGCGATTTTAAATTACAGTTTTTCCATTATAAATGTCATTTTGCGGTGGCATTGTTCTAAACATCGCACGGATGTGCCATTTTACAGGCCTACTATGGGGACCCCCCAAGCATGATATTTAAAGGAGTATTTAATTTTATTTTTTCACTTTAAGCATTATTAAAATCACTGCTCCTGAAAAAACAATCTTTTTTAAAACTTGTTTCTGCATTGATACATGTCCCCCAGAGGAGTACCCAGGTCCACATACACTTTTTATGGCAATAACTTGCATATAAGCGTTTAAAATGAGCACATTTGATTTTTCATGTTTGAGTCCAATTGATTTTAATAGGGTTTGCATGTTCGCACAAATTTTTTGCTTGTTCGCAAGTTCTGGTGCGAACCAAACTAGGGAGTATTCGGCCCATCCCTGTTCAGTAGCCATAAGTGGCTGGATTTCTCTATAGCCAGCATAGACTGTAATGAAGAAAAGGTCTATGCTTTTGTGAGTATATTACTTGCTTCATTTATTCAATAAATTAGGTTGGGTTTAGCAGCTGGAACACTGGAACAGCAGGAAAACTGGAACAGCAGGAATACTGGAACAACAGGAAAACTGGAACAGCAGGAAAACTGGAACAGCTGAAAAACTGGAATAGAAGGCCTACTCACAGCAGCATGTTGCTCTCTTCCCTCTGGTCCCTGCAGCCAACAGTGTTCAGCACAGCAGCATGTGGTGGAACAAACAATCTCTCCAAGCACATAACAGCCATGTGTGTCTCAGAGCCCTTTAGCCTGGCTTAAAAATGCTCTTTAGGAAGTCCTCAGCCTGACAACAGCACTTCTCTGCTGCCCTGTCTCTCTGGCAGCTTTCTCCAGGCAGTAGCCCCTACATTCCAAGCAAAATCCCAAGGAACACATCTGCTTGCTCCCCCACTGCTCTGCCTGCTGTCTGTGGTTACTGCACTTAAGTGGTTGTAAAAGATTTTTTTTTGAATAACAAACTATGTCTATACTTACCTGCTCTGTGCAATAGAATTGCACAGAGTAGCTCTGATCCTCCTCTTCTTGAGTTCCCTGCTTCTCCTCTCTTGCTGGTGCACCCAATAGAAAACCAATTCCCATGTGGGCACTTGTGCGTGTTTGCTCCTGAGCAGACACAGACAGAGGGACTCAGACCCGTCCACCAATCCTTTATCACTGGAGTTGATTGACAGGAGCGGTAGCCAATGGCTCCAGCTGCTATAGATCTGCCGAATGAGGAGGAAGACAGTGGCAAGAGCCATTGCTCTCCTGCATGTCGCTGGATCAGGTCGGGCTCAAGTAAGAATATGGGGGGCTTGGGGGGGATCCTGCAGCAAAGGTTTTTTACCTTAATGTATAGAATGCATTAACCACTTGCTTACTGGGCACTTAAACCCCCCTCCTGCCCAAACCAATTTTCAGCTTTTCAGTGCTGTCACTCTTTGAATGACATGTGCTGTCATGCAACACTGTACCCATATGGAATTTTTATCATTTATTTCCCCACAAATAGAGATTTCTTTTGGTGGTATTTAATCACTGCTGGGTTTTTAATTTTTGCTAAAAAACAAAAAAGACCAAAACTTTTGAAAAAAAAAACAGTTTCATAGATTTTTATAAAATTTTGAAAACAGGTAATTTTTTTTCCTGACAGACTCCATGGCAGCCTACGTGTGGGTTTAATCCCGCCTCTAATACCTTATAGGACACCTCTCCCATAAATCTTTGCTCCGAGCCAGCGGGCGTTTTCCTTTTTTGTCCTCCTCGCAGGACCGAGTAGGTGGTCCTCTTACCCGAAGACTTTCCTGCCGCAGGATAGCCAAGCTGCGACTTAGGATATGGACTAGCGGGGTATGGAGGGGGCAAATGGAAGAGCGCTGAAGAGGCTAGGAGGCCTAGCCACTGGCAGGTAGGCTGCGCATTGTGGCCACAAGCCTAGCTACTAGCGGAGCTAGGTGAAGTCATTTCGGAGGAGTGGTCCAAGACTGACAGAGAGAACTCCTTGTTACCTAAAGTTCTGAAACTGTACCCCTACAAAGAAGAGGAGGTCAGTCACTTGGAATCAGCCCCCTTAGTGGATGCAGCTGTAATGCGACTGGACAAGCATGTCACACTCCCTTTGGAGGATACAGTCTCCTTTAGGGATGCCCTGGACAGATGGATTGACTCTGACCTTAAGAAGGCATACCTGTCTGCGGGTATGGCATGTAAGCCTGCCCTAGCTCTGGCGGCGACATCAAAGGCAATGGAGCGGTGGACGGATAGTGTGTACGAGACTCTCAGGAACGTCTCGGACGAGGTGGCCAAGAGATCCCCCATCCAGGAGCTTAGGCTGGCTACCACCTTCCTGGGGGAGGCCTCTCTTGACCTTATTCAGCTATTGTCTCGGGTTATGCTCTTGACCGTTACGGCCAAGCCGGCCTTATGACTCCGTCCATGGCAGGCCGACCCGGCATCCAAGCAGGTATGGTGCTGAATCCCATTCGAGGGGTCCTCTCTCTTTGGGAACAAGTTGGACACGGCCATAACCCGAGCCACTGGGGGTAGGTTGGGGTTCCTCCCTCAGGACCGGCGTGGGCAGGGCCGGGGACGCCCCTTTTCGAGGAAGCAGAACCAGGACCATTCCAGGGAAGCACGCAGCTACAAGCCTGGCCGAGAATTCTCCAGATCCTGGAAGTCCAGGCAGTCGTCTATCAAGAAGGCTACTAAGAGTGGTCCGACTGGCGTAGGGGGTCCAACCAAGTCCTTTTGAGATTGGGCCGCCCAAGCATGTCAGGTGTGGGCTCGTCTGCTCTGCTATCGACATGTTTGGGCGGCCTCAATCCAGGATGGATGGACCATCAGAACGGTCTCCCAGGGCCATACGTGGGCCTTCAGCAAGTTGCCCAGGCTGAGGTTCGTTCCCACAACCCTTTCAGCTTCAAAAGGAAAAAGAGAGACCCTTTTAGCCTACATAGAATCTTTGTTGGCACAAGGTGCCGCGATTCCTGTCCCGAACGACGAGCGAGGGTTGGGGATGTATTCCCCACTCTTCATGGTTGCTAAGAAGAACCTGGAGACCAGTGATAGACTTGACTCACTTGAACCACTTCATCAGGAGAGAGAGGTTCAAAATGGAAACGCTGTCCACAATCCAACAGGCAGTCCAGGCCGGAGACTGTCTAGTCTCCATAGACTTGAAGGATGCATACTTCCACATATTGGTAGCAGCGGGGTTTCAGCAGCAGCGGGTTACCTCTCCTCGAGTCTTTTCAAAAGTCTTGTTGGCTGTGGTGGCACTGTTAAGAACCAGAGGTATCCGGCTCTATCATTATCTGGACGATCTGCTTCTATTGGCTCAAGACAAGTCCCAAATAATAGAACACAGGGATCAAGTCATCATCACCCTCCAGGAATTTGGGTGGCTTCTCAACTTGGAGAAAAGCCACTTAGAGCCCTCACAGTCTCTTGTATACCTCGGTGCCCTTTTCGACATGACTCTGGACACCATCTCCTTACCTGAGGAGAAGATAGTGACAGTCCAGAGCAGGATACGACTAGCCCTCTCATCATCGTACCTTCAGGCCATCCAGTGCTTGAAGATCATTGGGACAATGGTATAGACGATTCCCATGGTGAAGTGGGCACAGTGGAGAATGCGACCCTTTCAAAAGAGGGTTTCTTCAACAGTGGCAGTCAGGCGACAAGTCTCAACGCATCTACATCTCTCCGACCATGAGGGGCTCCCTTCTCTGGTGGCTTTATCGGAAGAATCTGTGCAATTGGCATTCCTTTCTTCCCATCACGTGGGTGACTATCACGTCAGACGCCAGCAACAGAGGCTGGGTGCACATTGTCTAGCGGAGGTGGCTCAGGGCGTCTGGAACTTCCCCTCTCGGGGGGTGGTTTCAAACATCCTGGAACTATGAGCAGCTTTCGAAGCACTGCAGGCTTTTCACCATCTGACAGCAGGTTCAACTGTGTCACTTCGACTAGACAATACCACGGCGGTGGCCTACATAAGGAGGTGGGGAGACCCGGCGTCGGAGTTTATTACAGGAGTTGGAGCCAATCATGTTATGGGCACAGAGGAATCTGAGCAACATCACAGCAACCTATGTTCCCAGAGTTCTGAACGTTCAGGCGGATTTTCTCTCTCGAGTCCGCCTGGTCAACAACGAGTGGTCGCTCCACGAGGAAGTGTTTGCATTGATCTTATCTCTGGGGATCTCACCAGAGGTAGACCTTTTTGCCTCACCATGCAACAAGAAGCTAGCAAGGTATTATTCGAGGTTGCGGGACCCTCAGGCCTACGAGGTCGATGCTCTCACCGAGCAGTGGAGGTTCCGCAGAGCATATGCCTTCCGATAATCCTGGAAGTGGAAGTGGTCGCTGTAATTCCTTACTGGCCCAACAGGCCCTGATTTCCTCTTCTATCACTCCTCAGCTACAGGGACCCAGTTCCTTTACCACCCAGACTAGATCTACTATCCCAGGGTACGTCCCTACATCCATGTCCGAGCCACCTGCACCTGAGGGTGTGGTTTTTGAAAGGGAAAGCTTGCAGGCACTAGGGTGCCCGAAACAAGCAATCCCCACACTCCTGAGTGCAAGACGAATGAGTACGAATCGAGTCTATGAGAGAATCTGGTCTAGGTTCACAAACCATATGTCCTCCCGATCCAACTCCTGTGGTTCTCCATCAGTCCAGGACATCCTGAGTTTTCTGCAGTCAGGTCTCGACCTAGAACTAGATGTAAGTTCTCTCCGGGTACAGGTATCGGCAATCTCTGCCTTTACTGGTACATCATGGGCCAGGCATGACCTAGTTCAGAAATTCTTCAGGGGAGCGGTCAGGTTAAGACTAGTGTTGAGCGAACCCGGACTGTAACGTTCGGGTCCGTACCGAACTTTCGGGTGTCCGTGGTACGGACCCGGACATTTCAAAAATCGTTCGGGTTCTGCTATTTTACTCCACGTGTTGAGAAGCTGCAGGGCAGCCAATCAACAAGCGTTTCACTGGTTTGCCCTTAGAAGCCATCACAGCCATGCCTACTAATGGCATGGCTGTGATTGGCCAGTGCATCATGTGACCCAGCATCTTTATAAGCTGGAGTCACAGTGCTGCAGTCACATGCTCCTTGGGTTAGTGTAGGGAAAGGAAGCTGAAAGCTTGAGGGACAGATTTGAGACATTTTAAGATCTGATCCTGCATCCTGAGATAGATTACTTTACTACTGCTGTCTGTGCTGTTGCTCTGAGGACAGATAGCAGAAATTAGAGATTTCACATACCGCTGCTTTGAGTTGCAGATCAAGCTCTGCATAAAACAACGATCGCTATGATCGTGCTCAATGATCAGATT
>BLSH010473152.1:1161519-1172462 GCA_018402905.1 Glandirana rugosa | reverse complement strand
TAAAGTAATAACCGGGATAACATAAGTTACAAAACATAGAAACCAGTAATGGACTTCACCTTCTTCCACATGGTGTTACTGCTTAGAATCAGTTCCCATAGGCATATTGCCAATTACAGTGCCTTGCGAAAGTATTCGGCCCCCTTTGAACTTTGCGACCTTTTGCCACATTTCAGGCTTCAAACATAAAGATATAAAACTGTAATTTTTTCTGAAGAATCAACAAGTGGGACACAATCATGAAGTGGAACGAAATTTATTGGATATTTCAAACTTTTTTAACAAATAAAAAACTGAAAAATTGGGCGTGCAAAATTATTCAGCCCCCTTAAGTTAATACTTTGTAGCGCCGCCTTTTGCTGCGATTACAGCTGTAAGTCGCTTGGGGTATGTCTCTATCAGTTTTGCACATCGAGAGACTGAAATTTTTGCCCATTCCTCCTTGCAAAACAGCTCGAGCTCAGTGAGGTTGGATGGAAAGCGTTTGTGAACAGCAGTTTTCAGTTCTTTCCACAGATTCTCGATTGGATTCAGGTCTGGACTTTGACTTGGCCATCCTAACACCTGGATATGTTTATTTGTGAACCATTCCATTGTAGATTTTGCTTTATGTTTTGGATCATTGTTTTGTTGGAAGACAAATATTCGTCCCAGTCTCGGGTCTTTTGCAGACTCCATCAGGTTTCCTTCCAGAATGGTCCTGTATTTGGCTCATTTCCATCTTCCCATCAATTTTAACCATCTTCCCTGTCCCTGCTGAAGAAAAGCAGGCCCAAACCATGATGCTACCACCACCATGTTTGACAGTGGGGATGGTGTGTTCAGGGTGATGAGCTGTGCTGCTTTTACGCCAAACATAACGTTTTGCATTGTTGCCAAAAAGTTAGATTTTGGTTTCATCTGACCAGAGCACCTTCTTCCACATGTTTGGTGTGTCTCCCAGGTGGCTTGTGGCAAACTATAAACAACACTTTTTATGGATATCTTTAAGAAATGGCTTTCTTCTTGCCACTCTTCCATAAAGGCCAGATTTGTGCAGTATATGACTGATTGTTGTCCTATGGACAGAGTCTCCCACCTCAGCTGTAGATCTCTGCAGTTCATCCAGAGTGATCATGGGCCTCTTGGCTGCATCTCTGATCAGTCTTCTCCTTGTATAAGCTGAAAGTTTAGAGGGACGGCCAGGTCTTGGTAGATTTGCAGTGGTCTGATACTCCTTCCATTTCAATATTATTGCTTGCACAGTGCTCCTTGGGATGTTTAAAGCTTGGGAAATCTTTTTGTATCCAAATCCGTCTTTAAACTTCTCCACAACAGTATCTCGGACCTGCCTGGTGTGTTCCTTGTTCTTCATGATGCTCTCTGAGCTTTAAATGGACCTCTGAGACTATCACAGTGCAGGTGCATTTATACGGAGGCTTGATTACACACAGGTGGATTCTATTTATCATCATTAGTCAACATTGAGGTCAACATTGGATCATTCAGAGATCCTCACTGAACTTCTGGAGAGAGTTTGCTGCACTGAAAGTAAAGGGGCTGAATAATTTTGCACGCCCAATTTTTCAGTTTTTTATTTGTTAAAAAAGTTTGAAATATCCAATAAATTTCGTTCCACTTCATGATTGTGTCCCACTTGTTGTTGATTCTTCACAAAAAAATTACAGTTTTATATATTTATGTTTGAAGCCTGAAATGTGGCAAAAGGTCGCAAAGTTCAAAGGGGGCCGAATACTTTCGCAAGGCACTGTATACAAGGATATTAAACGTTTGCCCATGTAGATTAGGATTTTCTGAAGATTTTGCCTGATAAAATTACTTGATTGTGCATTTGGGTAGCCAACTCCCCTGTGGATATAGGTGCTTAACCTGTGTGGACCAGAGGTCCCAGAATGGCTTTGCAACCTGCTACAAAGATAGCAGGCTGGAAAGAGCGTACAAAGTCATATCTGCAGTATGTGGTACATAGACATGCAATAAGGTACCAATATGAATAAGAACAGTACAGAGCAACGGAAGCCAATGTAAACATGCGTGGTGTACTCACAGATCAGTCATTTATGTGTGTCAAGTGATGAGCCCCAGAATGTTTGAACCTCTTGGGGGAGTCCTTTCTGGGACTTCTTTGGTCCAAGGGACGGGCAGTAGGTGCCTCCTTAGTGAGAGCATATGAGGCCGGTGCCACACCGCGTACAAATTTTTTTGCTTCCGAGGGGCTGTACAAAGCTAGCTATTCTTCATTTGGCACTTTAACTTGCAGAATGGCTGGAAAGGCTAGGGTCAACTTTAGATTTTGCTTGATCAAGCCAGAGCATGCGTTTTGAAATGCCTTTTTTTTTGCTACCTCAGCAGAGTAGTCAGCAAAGATGAGAATTTTCAGCCCATCAATTAACAGAGCTTTCTGTTGCCTGTATTTCTGCAGGATGACATGCTTGTCTGCATAATTGAGGAACTTGGCTATTATCAGTCTAGGGGCCGGGCTGTCAGAAGATGGGGAGCCTAGACGATGCGCACGCTCTACCTGGCAGGGGTCTGGCAGGCCTAGCGCCTTGGGGATTTTTGTAGAGCAGAAGCTGTGCAGAGCTGGAAGGGATTCGGGTACAGCACAAATTACTCCTGTTCTCGAGGTCTTCCAGCTTTTCAATTATTAGTTTTATCTATTTGTCCTGTGCATTGTCAGAGTCCCGGGTGTGGTAGAGCTTGGCCTCTATATGAGATATACGCTGCCCCGCTTCTGTTAGTCTAGTTGCATGTTCCTTTAACTCCCTTTGTATTAGTTTCAACCCTGCCTGTATTGCTTTCTCCACTGAGGCTGAGATAGTTGGTGCCAATAATGCTGCTACCACCGAAGCAATCATTTCTGTGTTGACTGAATCGGAAGGAGGTATGGTTTGAGCGGCGTGCACACTCACCTCCATATCTGAGGCGGCCGCATTCCGTGAGTCGCCGTCCTTGAGCCGATTTCGTGCCGGTCTTGTCCAGGTACTCATCCATCAGGGTGTCTGGTGCTACATGTACTAGTACGGGCAATCGGGAAGGTCCTGGGCAGATTTACAGGCTGATTTGTGGATCACGCTGTGGGAGCTGTTCCATGAGGCGCTGGAACCGGAAGTCTCCCACTGACACCAACAACAAAAAAGGTGATTGACAACCTCAGCTGTGCATGTTTCCCTATGAGACTGTGTAGAGGCAGGGGGGTGTCTCCATTCTCTCCATTTATGCTTCAGATTACACTCAGCTCTATGTCAAACATATATGTGTATGACATCAGATGCCCATCCCCCGCCTTCTAGAGCTGAGAAATGCTGTGAAAATTCTGTACTTTGAACAGCAATAGGGGAGAGGGCTATAGATGAATAGGTATATGTGATGTAGGAGAAATAGTTTAATCTCTGTGTATCACCTGAGGCTGGCCACTTCAAAGGGTATATGTACAAATTTACAACCACTTTAAATTTCTTTTCCTCCAACTGTAAAGAGTGTCCCCTTGTCCTTTGTGATGACCTTAAAGTGAATAACTCAACACCAAGATCACTATATGGACCACTTACTTATTTGTACATGTTGATCATATCCTCCCTTATTCGCCTCTTCTCAAGAGAGAATAAATTCAGTTCCTCCAATCTTTCCTAATAGCTGAGCTCCTCCATGCCTCTTATTAGTTTGGTTGCCCTTCTCTGCACTTTCTCCAGTTCCCCAATATCCTTTCTGAAAACTGGTGCCCAAAACAGAACTGCATATTCCAGATGAGGTCTTACTAATGATTTGTACAGGGGCAAAATTATGTTTCTTTCTCTGGAGTCCATACCTCCCTTAATACAAGAAAAGATTTTACTCGCTCTGGAAACCACAGCTTGGCATTGCTATAACATACTAAGTATGTACAATTGCAATATAGTCTAATATGGAATTTAGAATGGTATTAAACCCAAAGTCAAACATTTGACATATTGCAGCTTACAGATTTTTAACCACCTGACCTCCGGAAGATTTAACACCCCCCCCTTCATGACCAGGATATGTTTTGCTATACGGCACTGCGTTACTTTAACTGACAATTGCGTGGTCATGCAACACTGTACCCAACTAAAATTAATGTCCTTTTCCATTCTGAAACTGGCACTTTTTGGGGACCAGTGATCAGTGTTAAAAAAATGCACTGTTACTGTACTAATGCCACTGGCTGGGAAGGGGTTAACATCAGGGGGCGATCAAAGGGTTAACTGTGTGCCTAGCCAGTGTTTTACTATACTGTGTGAGGTGCTTTTACTAGGGGACGAGATGTCATTTATTCCACAATTTCCAATTTTTCCAGTTTGAGATCTGCCTTGTTTACATAGGCAGTTTGCAGTTCTGTCTCTCTGCCTAACGATCTACTGTTTTTTGGGGGTTTTTTTTGTTTTTGTTATTAGGTTTTATTGCTGTCTGTTAGGGAGATTCACTCTCTAGTTATTTGTTCAGATGACCATTATCACTGATAGTGGAGTGAAAGAAACCCTAACATTTTGAGAGGTCACCAGAACAGGAAAATAAGGGAAATCAATCAACCAATGGGTACACTACTTCTGGTGACTACCAGAGATTCCCTCACACTTGCTGTTGTGGCCGTGGGACAGGAAGTAAAGGGTAATCTCCCCAATGGGACATGAATGGCCCAAAAAACTTATAGGGGTTAGTCTGTATAAAATTATTAGTAGTAGTAGTATTCAGTATTTATATAGTGTCAATAGTTTGTGCAGTGCTTTACAACATAAGGGCAGACAGTACAGTTACAACATACAATACAATTCAAGAAGAAACAGAGTTCCATGCTCATTAGAGCTTACAATCTAAAGGGAGGGTAACGTGATTCAAAAGGTAATAACTGTGGGGGAAGAACAGATGTAGAAAATAAAAATGTATTTGTTGGGTGGAGGCAGGATAGGCTTCTCTAAAAAGATGGGCTTGCAGGGATCGCCTAACGGTGGACAAAGTAAGAGATAGCCTAATTTATTGGGGTAAGGAGTTCATGAGGATGGGAGAAGCTCTGGAGAAGTCCTGGAGGTGAGGATGGGAGGAGGTGATGAGGAAGCAGGCTTTAGTTCTGCCAACCGCCTAACTGTAAATGTACAACACAATTATGACGTTAAATACATTAGCTAGCTGCAGCCATAACCCCTGTTTTTTTTGTTAGGCGGCAAGATTTCAGATAAAAATGACCCCGGTTCCAGTTTCACCATAGGATCACTTTTATAGGCGGCGGGAGAGGTCCCCCCCCCCGCTACTTACCGACCTGTCCATAAAGCCAGAAGTGATCCAGTTCGTCAGATAGCTCGACAGGAAGTCAAGTGAGGGCAAGATGGCCCTCACTTGGCTCTATGCCCTTGGAGGACTGCCACTTCCGGTTCTCAGCCATCAACTTTTGTTTCTTAGGCCTCATACACACGGGCGTTTTGGATGCCGGCGTTTGTAGGCGTTTTTTGCAGCTCTCCATGTTATTCAATGGCCCTCTAAAAACGCCGGCGTTTGTGAGCAGTAGAGGGCGTCGGCGTTAGTGAGCTGTTTTTAGAACGCGGGACCATCGCGTTCTGTAGCTGTAGCGTTTTGGCGTTTTTTGACGCCAATCGGCAAAACGCTCGCTAACGCTGTACCAGCGTTAACAAGCGTTTTTTGACGCCGGCGTTTTTAGTTTGAAAAATAGCAGAGGACTGATTTTTTTTTAAAAACGCCTATTGACGCCGACGCTCACTAACGCCGATGAAAAACGCCGGTAAAAACGCCGATTTTTTTCAAAACATCGGACCCGACATTTTGCCTATTTTTTTACAGACGCCCGTGTGTATGAGGCCTTAAAGTCAAAATTACGTTTTGCTTTTTGCTTTTAAAGGCAAATGAGAGATCTGGGGTCTTTTTGACCCCTGATCTCTCGATAAAGAGGACCTGTCCTGCTTATTTCTATTGCAAGGGATGTGTAATAGGGAGAAAAGTAATTAAAAAATAAACAAAAGGACAGTGCAAAAATAAGAAAATGTTTTTTTAAAGCGCCCCATCCCAGCGAGTTCATGTGCAGAAGCGAACGCATATGTAAGTCACGCACATATATGTAAACGATGTTCAAACCACACATGTAAGGTATTGCCATGATCGTTAGAGCGAGAGCAATAATTCTACTGCAAGACCTCCGCTGTAACTCGGTAAAATTGTTGCTCAACTGCTTATTTTTACAATGGCAACTGCAAGTGTAAACTAGGTCTTAGCCTGTGTTCACATGTAGGGGTTGATTTACTAAAGGGAAATATACACTGCACGTTGCATGAGCAGTTGCTCCAGAGCTTAGTAAGTGAGGGGGAGCTCTGATGACTTCCATCATCCAATCATGTGCAAGCAAAAATGCCTTTTTTTTTAATTTTCGCTGCATGTGATTGGGCATTCTTTGCAAAGTGAAGCTTCACCTCATTTACTGAGATCTGGAGCAACTGCACTTTGCAAAGTGCACAGTCTATTTGCCTTTAGTAAATCAACCCCTTAAGCCTTGTACATGTGATGCGATTGTCCTACGACGCACGTCGACCGCACGTCAATCTTTTCCCAAAATCGGCTGTCCGTGATTTTGTCTAGCATACTAATGGTAGTCAAATTATCGTTATACAAAGCCGAACGTAGTGACCCATTACGAGCGTATAAAGAAAGGAGGTTTAGGTGAATGTGAATTGTGAATTATGGACGCAGGTTTACACGACGAACACTTCCTGGATTCAGAGCATGCGTGTTTGTGCTTACAACTTTTGTTTGTCCAACTTCTGTAGAGACGATCCGAAAATCAGACGACGCCTTGTCGGCAGACAAAAGTTTTCTAGTTTGCTCATATAACTTCTGTTGGACAATAATTGAAAATCGGCTGTCGAACGGGGCGTACTAACTGTCGGATTGCTGTACGATAGGCTGACGTACGACAGTTTTCACCCGATAATTGTACCGTGTGTATGGGCTATTAGTGTGTCGTACATGCACACAAAATTACGAGATTTCATACGCTTTTACGATCTGTGCAAA
Organism: Glandirana rugosa; assembly: GCA_018402905.1. Classification (NCBI taxonomy): domain Eukaryota; kingdom Metazoa; phylum Chordata; class Amphibia; order Anura; family Ranidae; genus Glandirana; species Glandirana rugosa. Next base: position 1,165,430 of record BLSH010473152.1, on the reverse strand, counting down.
AAAAAATGTGTTGTGATTCCGTTGCCATTTATTGCTAATGGCAACCTAAAAAAAAAAAAAAAAGGCATGCATTTGAAAACGCATGAAGTTCATGGCTCAAAAAAGTATTGTACATGAGCTACTACTGTCTATGCTTGTGGCGGAGAATTGCGCAAGCAACACGCATATGCACTCCTGGTAGGTGTTTTGTCTGCACTGTTTATTATTACTTTCGCTGAATTAAAGCAAATCCCACATCAAAGACCTCCAGAGTAAATACAGACCAAACAAATGGAATGGAATTCATGCCGTGTATAACAAAGTCATAAACAGGTAACATAAGGCTCAACGCACTGCTATGCATGCTATAACGATTCTTCTCTTCCATAACAACTGTTGTTTTCAGTAATAAGCCATAGAGAGCTAAGTTTATTGATAATTAAGGCATATAACATGTATTATGAATTATTTAATTCAGTGCGTTCATAATGTAAATCCACAACACCATTACAAAAGTACTGTGTATGGCCAAACCAGACACAGAATTGCAGCAAAAGGCAATATAAGGAAAATAAAATAATACAGTAAGGCCCCTTTCACACTTGTGTGACTTGTCCTGCGACTTGGGACTGCAAAGTCGCATGACAAGTCGTACCCCATGATTTCCAATGAGTACCGTTCATATCTGTGCGACTTGAAGTCGCAGCGACTTGAAAGTAGTCCCTGCATTACTTTGGTCTGACCTTGACGCGACTTGGAGGTCCATAGACCTCAGGATCCATTACACAGGCATTGCTTCAAGTAAGGTTGCCACCTCATCCCTTTAAACCCGAACACATATTAATTACACAGGTTCTGTGGCTGATTAAGGTGATATTTAAACTCATTTAGTGCCTTATCTGTATTAAATTAGTCCCCGAACCTATGTAATTAATATGTGCTTGGGTTTAAAGGGATGAGGTGGCAACCCTAGCTTCAAGTCATGTCAAAGTCGCAGCAAAGTTGTGGCAAAATCACGCAAAAGTCGCTGCAAAGTTGCCCGGCTTTCAGGTCGCACAAGTATGAAAGGGGCCTAAGCACATAACAAGAAGAAAAAAAACAGAAGTATGGACCAAAGAAATCAAGCGAGGCCTGCACTAATAAGTCACTGAGATTGATTTGATAATACAGAACACATCAATACAAATGCAGTTGATAATCCAAAGTTAAATATATGTAATGTATGTTGTATACATATATATATATATATATACATAGTACAGCCTAGCAATCCTTAACTACTTCAGCCTCGGAAGGATTTGCCCCCTTAATGACCAGGCCGTTTTTTGCGATATGGCACTGAGACATTTAACTGACAGTTGCGCGGTCGTGCGACATTGTACCCAAACAAAATTGATGTCCTTTTTCCCCCACAAATAGAGCTTTCTTTTGGTGGTATTTGATCACCTCTGCAGTTTTTATTTGTTGTGCTATAAACAATTTTGAAAAAAAAACATTTTTTTTTTACTTTTTGCTATAATACATATACAAAAAAATATATAAAAACACAAATTTATTCATCAGTTTAGATATATTCTTCTATATATATATTTGGTAAAAAAAAAAATAAGGCGTATATTGATTGGGTTGTGCAAAAGTTATCGTGTCTACAAACTATGGGATTGATTTAGGGACTTTTCTTTTTTTTTATTGTTTTTACTAGTTATGGTGGCGATCTGCGATTTTTAGCAGGACTGCAACATTGCGGCAGACAAATCTGACACCAAATGACAAGTTTTGGGGACCAGTGACATTATTATATTGATCAGTGCTATAAAAATGCACTGATCAATGTATAAATGACACTGGCAGGGAAAGGGTTAACACTAGGGGGAACTGTGCTCCCTGGGTGTGTTCTAACTGTAGGGGGGATGGGCTGGCAGGGATATGACAGAGATCACTTATCCCGATGACTGGGAACAGTAGATTTCTGTCATGTCCCCTGTCAGAACGGGGATCTGCCTCATTTACATTGGCAGATCCTCATTCTGCCTCTGTACTATGTGATCGCGGGTTGCTGGCGGACATCGAGTCTGCCCGACCCGTGGGCATGCTCTCGCAGAAGAACCGACCTGCCAGCTGGTCGGCAAGTGGTTAAACTGTTAATAAACCCACAACAGTAAAATCAGTCTGTATATGCAGTAAAGCATGCTTGTTATACTCACTGTGGGACCATTGTGTAAAAAGGCTGTTTGATCCTGTCTTCTCTGATTCTCCCCTTCTTCCACTGTCCCCAATATACTGTATCTCCTGAGAGCACAGAGCCTTTGGAGCACTCTGCACATGCTTAGTTTGGTGTGTATTGCTAAAGAGTTGTTTTTTTTCTTGGAAGAGTGCATGTGATCAGCACAGGGCCAATCAACACTGTCCAGACTGAGGGTCAGGGGTCCTGCAGGGACAATCAGGGGAGAATGAAAACTCCTCCTTCAAGCTTTAAGCAGGCACTGATAGAAGTCACAAGCAGGGCCAGGACAAGGGGTGGGTAGGAGGGGAAGATGCTCTGGGCACTGTGTTATCGTGTGTGGGGGGCACAAGAAGATTGTAGAGGAGGGGGAATTTGTGAGGCAGCGGGGTAGGGCCAGGACAAGGTCATTTGGTGCCCTGGGTGAAGATGGCAAACTGAACCCCCCCACGGGCGCCCCACATGGGCGTGGTCATCTTTCTAACTCCTCCCCTCCCCTAAGGAGTCTTAGACACCCTGGGATCCTCCCACAATTTCTTAACATTAAACAAGGAAGCAGAGTACTCTAATGGGGGAGTCTCTGTAATGAACGCAGAGAGGGTCTCTGTTAGAGAGCAACCCCACCAGGCCCCATTAGAGAATACAACAGGGTCTAATGGGACCTGGAGGTGGGTCTATCTAACAGAAGTTCTCTCTGTGGCCATTGGAGAGTCTGATAGAAAGAGTCCCCTTCCTGGCCCCATGACAGACTACATTAGAGTGTCACTAAACAATAGTAAAAATAAACAATATTATATTAATAGCACTTTGATGACCAGGCCCAGCCCTAGAAGACTTCACTTACCTTATATAATGGGTACTGGGACTAGCTGCTGGTCCTCCTTGGGCTGGCTGCTGGTCCTGGTTCCTGGCTGCTGGTCCTGGGGCCTGGCTTCTGAGGCTGGGCTGCTGGTCCTGGGATCTGGATGCTGGTCATGGGGTCTAGCTGCTGGAGCCTGGGTTTAGGCTGCTTGGGCCTGGCTGCTGGGGCTGGGCTGCAGGTCCCGGGGTCTGGCTGCTGGGGCCAGGTTGCTGGCCCTGGGATTTGGCTGCTGTGGCCTGGGGTCTGGCTGCTGGTCCTGAATTATTGCTGAGGGAGCCAAGGGTCTGGTGCTTGGGGTCTGGCTGCTAGGTTTTGGCTGCTGGAGAGTGGCTGCTGGTCCTAGGGTCTGGCTGCTGGGGCCAAAAGTCTGGCTGCTAAGACCTGGGGTTTGGCTGCTGGGCCCTGGGGTTTGGCTGATGGGGCCTGGCTGCTGGTCCTGGGGTCTGGCTGCTGGTCCTATATAATGGGTACTGGGACTAGCTGCTGGTCCTCCTTGGGCTGGCTGATGGTCCTGTTTCCTGGCTGCTGGTCCTGGGGCCTGGCTTCTGAGGCTGGGTTGCTGGTCCTGGGATCTGGATGCTGGTCATGGGGTCTAGCTGCTGGAGCCTGGGTTTAGGCTGCTTGGGCCTGGCTGCTGGGGCTGGGCTGCTGGTCCCTGGGTCTGGCTGTTGGGGCCAGGTTGCTGGCCCTGGGATTTGGCTGCTGTGGCCTGGGGTCTGGCTGCTGGTCCTGAATTACTGCTGAGGGAGCCAAGGGTCTGGTGCTTGGGGTCTGGCTGCTAGGTTTTGGCTGCTGGAGAGTGGCTGCTGGTCCTAGGGTCTGGCTGCTGGGGCCAAAAGTCTGGCTGCT
>BLSH010473152.1:1057290-1102013 GCA_018402905.1 Glandirana rugosa | reverse complement strand
AAAGGGACTGTTGGTTTTTGAGAGAATTTTAGTTCCGAAAATTTATAAATGGGGGTGGGTCACGTTGGCATTAAGGATGAACTGTGACATAAAGAGGGGGGAATGTGACATGAAGGGGAGTAATTGTGATGTGAAGGGGAGGACAGAGGACACTGATGCAAAAGGGAGACTGTGATATAAATGTGGGGGGCTGTGATGTAATGGACCTGAGTCATCAGACAAATATGCAATTCAGACCACTACTCCAAGAAAATTTTACTGACCGGACCTCTGTGAATGTTGATTCAATACAGCTTCCCTAAGCTACAGTATGTGCAGCAATTGCATCTATCAGCCACTGGCCTATTGGGTTAAGATAACGCTGTTATAAATGTATGAGAAAATATCAAGACAGCTAACCCCTGATGATTTGGGGTCATTGAGTAAGTCTGTGCAGCTGATAAATATTTAAAAGCCTTGATTTTAAGAGAGTTTTTGGTTGTCAGGGAAAGTTCCACCTGCAGCTGTGATTAAACCCTGTCCACCCTGGATCACATGTGCTAGTAAGTATGTCAGCTGGAGACACGTGAAACAAACCTTTACATACTTTATACCCGTGAAGTGACTGGCCTCAGCTGATATCCAGACATGAAACAAATCCTCCAACATAATCTTGTATCTGTTTATCTGCAGTCTTCTCTACATCTGTTCGCAGTCCATAATTTATAAAGATTGTCTGAGCTGCCAGAAAACAGGTGGCAGAGAGCTGAAATTACACACTGCAGACCTCAGTGAGGAAAGCTCTGAGAGCTGATTGGAGGGAATGGAATTCCCCCCTTGACAAAGCACACATGAACAGAACTGAGGCTCCCAATCACAGGCTGTGTGCTGGAGATCCCCCCTCTCTCACCATTTTTCTCTTAGTGTCAGGAAAGCTTGTCAGAAGTGACTCATGCTAAGGAAGGAAGCAGCAGCAGACAGAATTGACACTTAGTGCTCTTAATCTTACGCTGTAGAAGGATATGCTTTGTTCATATTTCATGTCTGAGGTTTACAACCACTTCAATTAAACCTAAAAAAAGACAAGAGTATGACTGGCAAACTTTATTGCACTATTCGTTATGTAGCCATGGCCCTGACCCCTAGAAGCCTAATGGTGACCTCCAGAGTCAGGGAGAGCTGACGTCCATCTTCACAGTGTGGGTTACAAGGCATGGTGGGTGTGGATATGTAGAATGAGTTGGACGCCAGACACTTTGATGATGCAGAACAAAAAAGATTTATTTTTCTCTTGAAAAACTGAGAAGAGGGGGTTAGGGCCAGGGCACCCTTTGAGCGGGTGCAAAAGCACTTAAAGGACTCAGAGACACACAAAAATAGAACAGTATGGTGGTTGTCTAGTTACAAAGGACTTAGAGCTGGACTGTGCCTGAAAAGAGCTATTTCCTTTGGTAACTGAACTTGTGACTTTGACTTCAACACAGATCTTTACACATACCAAACTTGGTATTCCCGTTGTGTAGACCTCAATCTCACAGCCTCCCGCTGCAGCTTCTTCAACTTAAGCTCCCAGTCCCTTTAACCTGTACAGAACCGCGCTATAGCCGAAAGACGGCTACAGCGCGGCTCTGAAAATCCGGGAGGACGCCCATGGACGTCCTCCCTCGTGCGCGCCCCGCGCGCGCACTCGCAGCCTGCGTGGGCGTGTCCGCGGGTCGGGCGGACTCGATGTCCGCCCGAGACCCGCCGATCACATGTAGCAGCCTCAGAACGGGGAACCGCCGATGTAAACACGGCGGTTCTCCGTTCTGTGAATGGGACATGACAGATCTACTGATCCCTGTCACTGGGATCAGTTAGATCTGTTATGTCCCGGCCAGCCCATCCCCTCCACAGTTAGAACACACCCAGGGAACATTGTTAACCCCTTCACTGCCCCCTGCAGGTTAACCCCTTCACTGCCAATGACATTTATACAGTAATCAGTGGACATTTAAATTTCTGATCGCTGTATAAATGTCATTGGTCCCAAAAAAGTGTCAAAAACGTCCGTCATGTCCGCTGCAATATCGCAGTCCCGATAAAAATCGCAGATCACCGCCATTACTAGTAAAAATAAAAAAATGGTAAAAACGCCATAAATCAATGTCCATAGTTTGTAGACGCAATTGCTTTTGCGCAAACCAATCAAAATACGCCGATTGCGATTTTTTTTTACCAAGAATATGTAGAAGAATATATATTGGCCAAAACTGATGAATAATTTTCTTTTTTATATTTTTTTTGGATATTTATTATAGCAAAAAAGTAAAAAATATTGTTCTTTTTTCAAAATCATCGCTCTTTGTTTGTTTATAGCGCAAAAAATAAAAACCGCAGAGGCGAACAAATACCACCAAAAGAAAGCTCTATTTCTGGGGGAAAAAAATAATAAAAATTTTGTTTGGGTACAATGCCGCACGACCTCGCAATTCTCATTCAAAATGCGACAGCGCTGAAAGCCGAAAATTGGTCTGGGCAGGAGGGGGGTTTAAGTGCCCAGTAAGGAAGTGGTTAAAGACTCCTTGGACTCCCACTGCCATTGGGTCCCTTGAGCTTCACACAGCCAACTGCTATGTCTTCTGAGTGCCACCCACACTGTCCTGCTGGGTCCCTTACTCGGCTCTTCAGCTAGCTGCTGAACTCTCTTGCAAGTGTCACCCCCGCTATCCTGCTGGGTTCTTAGCATGACTCTGCTGAGACTTTCCCAACTTCATAACCATCCCCGGTTAGTGAAAAAGGTTGCTCTGGTACCCTCTCAGACTCTGAACTCTGGCCTCTGATAACAGGAGCGTTGTCCCTTGAGGGCGACAGTTTCCCCTTTACCTCTGACCATGCTTTGCCTCTGGTGACAGCAATGGTTGCCCTTCGTTAGCAACTCTGTCCCTTTCACCTCCGACAAAGAGGGGTTCACCAGCCGGCAGAACCCGTGCAACTTGGTTAGGCCTCCGTCGTGAACCCCCAACCCTACGCTTCTCCTTCTTGTCCTGGGTAGGCCTCAGACTGCATAGCAACCAGGGGGCTTCCAGATAGGCCTCAATCTTCTGGCCTAGCAGCCGGGAGCTTTCAACACACGTTCACCCAGACAGCTGTCCAGGAGGCAAAGAACCCTAATCACCTGACTCCTCCCAAATAAATAGGTTCTCCCAGAAGGCCATGGGGCCCAAGAAAACCCCAGCCATTTGGCTGGAACAACCTATCTACTCATATTCCAAGTTCATATGCACCTTGTCAGTCCAATGCTATGAGTGACAGTACCACCCAGCGGCAGAGGAGAGAAGTGCATCAAACTCAGAGTTAGGAAACAAATCAGGAGACCCCCTAACAATTAGATGGGCTAGTTAACACCTGTCAAACTAGATTTAACAGCATTCCTGTTCAAGCCCAGGGTGCTACAGTTATAACTACTACATGCTGAGAATTCACCTCAGGGTCTGAAGGACCAGTATCTCAAGTAAATGACTGGGAGTGATTTGGATTTTTTTGGGACCTCAATGACAATCATGGTACACTTTCAAAGAATTATGAATATCATAAACATGTTTTTCAGCACCAGTCAGTTCATATTCAGCAACAGTACTGTAGTCAGATTACTGACAATTTATTTTCTTCTCTACTCTTTTCATTCAGCATAGGACAAAACAGAATTCTCTTAACAACAGGTTTACTTAAAGAGGAAGTAAAGTCTTATTTTTTAATTGTACCTACAGGTAAGGCTTACCTGTAGGTACTGTGAATGTCTCCTAAACCTGCACAGTTTAGGAGATATTCAGAGTGCATGCAGCCAATGTTGTTATCGGCACATGTGCTCTGAAGGTCCGGCTTACCGTGCCGGACCTTCAGAGCCGTGCCATAAATGGTGGCTTACTCACGCATGCGCAGGAGTGGCATCATGACTGCTCCAGCCACTCACAGCGCCGGAGCCCGCGAACCGGTAAAAGAAAAACACCGGGGAAGATGTCAGCTGTCTCAGCGGTGTGCGGGCGCCGCTGGAAGTCTTTGTTCTAAGGAAAGTATTTCATAATGAGCTAGTATGTAATGCATACTCATTATTCCTTTGTCTTACAGGGGGGTTTTTTTGTTTTTTTTCTGGGGTTTACAACCTCTTTAAGGCAAGAGAAATAAGCTGCTAACACTTCTGAAACCAGCTTCCTAGCTGTGAAAGCACATCAAGATAGAAAGAAATAGAAGAAAGTTTGCTCTAGTCACATTCAAGTTTTGAAGGGATTATTAGAATCAGTAGACAAGCATTGTCAGTTTTCCATAGAAGATGTTCTTTGGAAAACCACCGATTTTGCCAATTGATTCTATGTAACATCATCTCCAAAGCTTGTTTGTGGGTAGTGCAATCTCTCTCCTATTTGTAATGTAGGTTCATTGTACTTCTACAATACCTGGCTTTGTATAACCACTATCATTTCCTTACCCTGCTGCTCCATTTGGTCATAGAAAGAGAAGAACCGCTATGTAAATCATAATTTGAAATTCACCGATCTCAACAGAAGCCAACAGAAGCACTGCCATATTGGAGAAAGGGGAAAGAATTACATGCGCCTAACACCTTGCAGTACATAATGTTTCTCTTCATCCTTGCTAGTTAAATGGAAGAAAAAATTACAGAAAGATGAGGATGTGAAGGCTGGAAGAGTGGAAGGTAAAGTGTAACTAAAGGCAAATTTTCACCAGGACAGCAATAGAGGGGAAGTCTTCTAATGGGGACACCAGTTTTGGTGACTCTAGTGGTAAAGCGGTTGTAAACCCCGCTTTGCAATAATGACATTAAAATCCTGCAAGGCTATTTAAAGGGACCTGAACATCATGCACAAAAATATGGGGAGTCCGTCACACTAGATGACCTTAGAGTGCTTAGCCCACTACTGCGTCAAAGTCCCCCAAATCAGTGGGTCCTACATTAACCATAGAATGGGAGATCCTGTCTCTTAACCATGGGAGCAATATACTCCTTCTAATGGGAGAACTTAAGAACTCTTCCTACAACTCAGGTGGACACTGATTAGAGGTAATTATGAAAAGGTGGGGTGCTCCACCCAAAGGATCTGGTCAGGATCATGCAATAGACAAATAGTGTGAAGGACTCCCCATATTTTTGTGCATGATGTTCAGGTAAATACCCTTGCAGGATTTTAATGTCATTATTGCATGTGCACTGTAATATGATGCTTTACTCATGTGGTCTTATGGCAGCACAATCCCTAATGTAATACATTATTAGGGTGTGCCCCCCAAGTATTTATATGTTATTTTTACCTACTGGTAAGCCTATAATAAGGCTTACCTGTAGGTAAAATGAATATTTTCTAAACGTGCACCCTGAGCGCAGCTGCTTACTTCCACGCCAGACCTTCAGAGCTTCTTGCCGGAACTGAGGGCTCCTGCACATGCGGTACCGGACACTCACAGCGCTGGAGCCCACGAACCCTAAAGAAATGCCGGAGGGAACATGTCAGCCCTCTCAGCAGTGACCGGACGTCGATGAAAGGGCTTAGTTCGAAGGTATTTCATAATGTGCTAGTATTCCATGCATACTAGCACATTATGCCCTCTGCAAGATTTACCCTTCTTCATGGACAGGACACTTTTTGCAAAACGGCACTTCGCTACTTTAACTGACAATTGTGCGGTCGTGCGATGTTGTTCCTAAGTAAGATTGATGTCCTGTTTTTCCCACAAATAGAGCTTTCTCTTGGTGGTATTTGATCCCCTCTGCGGTTTTTATTTTTTTTGCGTTATAATTAAACAAAAAATCACCAACAATTATGAAATGTTTACTCTCTGCTAAATTAAAGCAATTAAATTCATTTAAAAAAATTTAAAAAATTGAATTTCTTCATCAATTTAGACCAATGTGTATTTTGCTTTATATTATTGGTAAACAAAATCCCAATAAGCGAATATTGATTGGTTTGTGCAAAAGTTATAACATTTATAAATGATGGGATATATTTATTTATTTTATTTTTTTACTAGTAATGGCGGGGATCAACGACTTATAGCGGGACTGCGATATTGCGGTAGACAGTCCGACACTAAGTAACACTTTTTGTTTGTTTACAATCTTTATTTTATTTTTTGAAGAAAAAAGTTTTACACATACAACACAATATGACAATATCTCCAGCATCTGTACAATAATTAGTTTCAACAATATGAGCATTGTATTACATTCCTTATTTATATCTTAAATCAGAAGAAATATCACCTGTCTCTTTTATTTCATGCTGCAGATTGTCTATTTATCATTTACAGTCAGGTCCATGAATATTGGGACAGTGACACAATTCTAATCTTTTTGGCTCTATACACCACCACAATGGATTTGAAATGAAACAAACAAGATGTGCTTTAACTGCAGACTTTCAGCTTTAATTTGAGGGTATTTACATCCAAGTCAGGTGAACGGTGTAGGAATTACAACAGTTTGTATATGTGCCTCCCACTTTTTAAGGGACCAAAAGTAATGGGACAAATTAACAATCATAAATCAAACTTTCACTTTTTAATTCTCGGTTGCAAATCCTTTGCAGTCAATTACAGCCTGCAGTCTGGAACACATAGACATCAGCAGATGCTGGGTTTCATCCCTGGTGATGCTCTGCCAGGCCTCTACTGCAACTGTCTTCAGTTCCTGCTTGTTCTTGGGGCATTTTCCCTTCAGTTTTGTCTTCAGCAAGTGAAATGCATGCTCAAGCGGATTCAGGTCAGGGGATTGACTTGGCCATTGCATAACATTCCACTTCTTTCCCTTAAAAAACTCTTTGGTTGCTTTCGCAGTATGCTTCGGGTCATTGTCCATCTGCACTGTGAAGCGCCGTCCAATGAGTTCTGAAGCATTTGGCTGAATATGAGCAGATATTATTGCCCGAAACACTTCAGAACTAATCCTGCTGCTTTTGTCAGCAGTCACATCATCAATAAATACAAGAGAACCAGTTCCATTGGCAGCCATACATGCCCACGCCATGACACTACCACCACCATGCTTCACTGATGAGGTGGTATGCTTGGGATCATGAGCAGTTCCTTTCCTTCTCCATACTCTTCTCTTCCCATCACTCTGGTACAAGTTGATCTTGGTCTCATCTGTCCATAGGATGTTGTTCCAGAACTGTGAAAGGTTTTTTAGCTGTTGTTTGGCAAACTCTAATCTGGCCTTCCTGTTTTTGAGGCTCACCACATCTTGTGGTGAACCCTCTGTATTCACTCTGGTGAAGTCTTCTCTTGATTGTTGACTTTGACACACATACACCTACCTCCTGGAGAGTGTTCTTGATCTGGCCAACTGTTGTGAAGGGTGTTTTCTTCACCAGGGAAAGAATTCTTCGGTCATCCACCAGTTGTTTTCCACTGTCTTCTGGGTCTTTTGGTGTTACTGAGCTCACCGGTGCGTTCTTTCTTTTTAAGGATGTTCCAAACTGTTGATTTGACCACACCCAATGTTTTTGCTATCTCTCTGATGGGTTTGTTTTGTTTTTTCTTCTTAATGATGGCCTGCTTCACTGATAGTGATGGCTCTTTGGATCTCATATTGAGAGTTGACAGCAACAGATTCCAAATGCAAATAGCACACTTGAAATGAACTCTGGACCTTTTATCTGCTCCTTGTAAATGGGATAATGAGGGAATAACACACACCTGGCCATGGAACAACTGAGCAGGCAATTGTCCCATTACTTTTGGTCCCTTAAAAAGTGGGAGGCACATATACAAACTGTTGTAATTCCTACACCGTTCACCTGATTTGGATGTATATACCCTCAAATTAAAGCTGAAAGTCTGCAGTTAAAGCACATCTTGTTAGTTTCATTTCAAATCCATTGTGGTGGTGTATAGAGCCAAAAAGATTAGAATTGTGTCGATGTCCCAATATTTATGGACCTGACTGTATGTGCATACACTGGATCCCAGTGGCAAAAATATGTGGATTCTTGCAATTGGGATGACAGGCCAAGAGGATCCATCGCTGTTCACATGTATCTGCACAACCAGTGGTTAACCGGGGTAGCATCCTAAACAGGGCTGCTCACAAATTTAGTTCTGCTAGGTGGTAACTAGCCTGGCTAATTGTTAGGGTGATCCACTGACTTTTTCCCTAAATCTGCATTTGGTGTAACTCTCTCTTCTGTCACTAGGTGGCATTAGAATGACAAGGACATAGGGAATTCGGGTTAGGAGTGGAAAGGTTGTCCCGGCCAATTGGTAGAAGTTTCTTTGGCCCAATGGCTTGTTGGGAGATCCTGTTTATCTGGGAGGAGTCAGGGGATTGTGGTTCTGTGACACCTGGATGGCTGTCTGGGTGGACGTGTGTTGTATTGCTCCCAGTTGCTAGGCCAGAAGCCCGAGGGCTATCCAGGAGCAACTGGCTTCTAGGCTGTTTGAGGCCTATCCAGGACTGTGAAGAGCATAGCAGGGTTGGGGCTTCAGGTCGGAAGCCTAACCAAGTTGCAGAGGTTCAGGCAGAGGGGGAACCAAGTTGACGCCAGAGGCAAAGGAGAAGCAGTTGCCATAAGGGACGACCACTCCTGTTGCCAGAGGCAAGCGAGGACCAAAGCCTTATCTTTTCTCTTTTTCCTCTCTTCTTCTTTTGCCCAGTTGTCTTTTCTGTCATGCCCATTCAGCCCTAGGATATTAAAGATGTGTCCTGGAGCCATAACTATGTTTTTCCCACGATGATTGTATGGAAGTCTGGTGTCCCCTGTTCGTTCTGTTGTGATATTTATGGTCGTTCTCTGTGGTGTGCGTGTTAGTTCCGATGGCTCTCAGTACACATCTCTTGGTGGGGTGGGATTTACACTATCCCAGCACCCTGCCCAACACACTGGGTGGGACATCTGTAAAGTCTGCAATGTCCATACGTCACATGGCGCCATGCACCCGTTCCATGGTGACCGAGCGGTTTGTGTTCTCTCTCATCCCGCCCCGCCATTTCCAGGTATGCGTGACTTCTCTTCAGCCTGACCCATGCCTAGGAACATATCCACCCGATGCCATGCCACTGTACTCCAGCGTGGCGGGCGTGGGGAGGAGTCTTCCCATTGGTGGCCATCTTCAGCCTCTATAAGGGAGATACTCTGTCAGTCCCAGTGTGTTTGATGCACAACTGGGACACAGACCCAGGAGCGGGACCAGCAGGCTTTTTGATGATACATCTTTGTTGAGGCGCAGGTTAGTACTTCAGTGATGTCTTGGATGGGCGATGACATCTTCCATCATTTAATTAAATTAGATTATTCAGATTATTTAACTAATTATTCTAGTGCAATTTATTAGCCTTCTGTTTATTGCTCCTATCAACCTTATCTCTCCCTTTACATACACAGCTCTAATTTTAATAAAACTAAGTAACATTTGATTAAATATACCCATTCAAAAGAATATATACATCAATATAACTTAATAAAGTATATGGAAATTGAATAAAATTATAAAGAAAATTTGGAAATTAAACATAATCAAATATTTATATTAGATAATAATACGTAGTTGATTGACATATATTAATTGTTTAATTTTCCTTTGGTAGAATCCAATCTTTATTATTACTGGTTTCTACTTATTTTTCAATTGAATTCATTCATTCTTTGGCAGGCTGTTCTTTGGAAAAAGTCCCTCAATCAGGGCCGTTGGGCACTTTCCTGGAGTCACTTACTCCTTCCTTTCTTTTTCCTCTCCCTCCCTATTTTTACCTGATTGTCTGTGCATGGCGTGCCGCTCTCTAGATGGGACATTTGGGATGCTCTCTATATTGATGGTATGTATACCATTTGTGCATTCTTAGCAATCTACTTGTTACTCTACGAAATGAAATGTTTGTATATACTGTATATGGATACAATATTGATTGCAATGTACCCTTTCAGTAAATGCTAGGATTGCCTGATGAAGCCATCCTCGGTTGCTAACATTACAATTCGCTGGTTTGGTCTTCAACCACTAAGGACTTTCTTTGAAACCCCTTTCATTTGTGATATCACCTGTAGGCCTTCCAGATTACTTTCCCATGTTCAGCTCCCCATGCATCTCCACCTCGAATTGTATCCATTCCATGTACACGTTTTGGTATATTTTTTTCTACTTTTCCAGCGGAGGCTGGGGTCTCAGAAGTCTAGAGAGAGACAGGGAGCTCAGCGGGGCAAGATCTGCAGTAGGATACTGTGAGTTACCTTTACAGATCTATATTGACTTGTTGAAAGTTCAGTTGCTATTGGAGACAGCAGTTCTACAAAATACAGTTTTCTGCATCCAGGTTAAAGGCCCTTTACCTGTATAGCTGTCTGCCTATTACTATTTTTGTCTGCGGAGTCTGCCAATCGCTTTTGCATCTGCCTAAAGGTGTCCTGGCCCTAACTCTCTCTCCTCCAGTTCTTGTTAAGAGACAATAAATCTGTTTTTGCATTCAAAAAGTGACTGGCGCCCATGTTTCCAACTTGAATTACACCCACCATGCCTCGTAACCTGCACCTTGAGGAGGAATGTCAGCTGCTCCTGACTCTGGAAGTCACCACTAGGACTCTAGAGAGTGGGGGCATCGCTGCACCTGAGATTAGGGATGGATGTCCAAGCCTGGACACATCTGTCTGTGTATAGGGATCATCATCCCTAACGGCAGGTAACTGCTGCATGTGCATTTGCCTGTGTTCATATCCATTCACTGTCAGCTTGCCATTCATTCACATGGACCGAACGATCAGAGCTAAGTATAATATCTGGAAAATTTAAGCTACAAGGATCCGTTGATTATTGCTACTGGAATTCACAGACCTGCCTAATTGCCAAATGTTATTGCTATATACTGCAATCCTTTTATGAGTGATAGAAATACATTCTGTAGTAGTAAGAAAGCAAATGTTCTGTTCAAGGCTTTTATCCCCGCTCTCACTGATAACAGGAGTATGTTCCATATAGTTGTTGGTAATGGCTACTAGGATCGACAGCAACTCCAGAAAGAGAACCGATTACTGTATAAGATGTCTCATATCCATGTATTCATCCATTAAACAAGATAACTAGGCCATCTGAGGTACAAACTCCAACCTGTTTTGCTCGACAAGGAGCTTAACTGTTTGACGACCTCCCCACGTATATGTACTGCGGGGCAGCGGCTCCTACAGGCAGAATCACATACAGGTACATCATTCTGCACTTCCGGGTCTGCGCGCCACCCCTGAGACTCCACCGATAATTCCTGACAGAGGCAGAGCAGCGGTCTGCCTATGTAAACAAGGCAGATTGCCATTCTGTGACAAGGGAAGACAGAGATCTTGTGTTTCTGCTAAGCAGGAACATGGACCTCTGTGTTCCCCCAGTCAGTCCATCCCTCACACTGTTAGCTAGCACCTCCTAGAGACACACTTAACCCTTTTGATCACCCTTGGTATTAACCCCTTCCCTGCCAGTGTCATTAGTACAGTAACAGTGTATATGTTTAGCACTGATCACTGTATTAGTGTCACTGGTCCCCAAAGAAGTGTCAAAAGTGTCAGTTAGGTGTCCAATTTGTCCGCTGCAAAGTCGCAGTCCTGCTAAAAATCACTGATCGCCACCAGTAAAAGAATAAATAAATAAAAATTCCATAAAAATATCCCATCATTTGTAGATGTTTTAACTTTTGCGCAAACAAATCAATGCACACTTATTAGGATTTGTTGTACCAAAAATACGTAGCAGAATACATACTGACCTAAACTGATGAAGAAATTAGATTTTTTCAACTTTTTTATTGGATATGTATTATAGTAGAAAGTAAAAAATATTGGGGTTTTTTTCACAATTGTTGCTTTTTTTTGTTTATAACGTAAAAAATAAAAACCGCAGAGATGATCAAATACCACCAAAAGAAAGCTCTATTTGTGGGAAAAAGGACATAAATTTTATTTGGGTACAGCTTAGCATGACTTTGAAATTTTCAGTTAAAGTAACGCAGTGCCGTATCACACAAAAAAGGCCTGGTCAAGAAGGGGGATAAAACCGAAGGTTGAAGTATTTAAACAAGATAACTAGGCCATCCAAGGTACAAACTCCAACCTGTTTTGCTTGGCAAGGAGCTTAAAGTGATTGTAAATGCATTTTTCTTAAAATAACAAACAGATTTATACTTACCTGCTCTGTGCAATGGAATTGCACAGAGCAGTCCCCAGACTCCTTTTCTCGGGTCCTCCGCCAGCAGTCCTGGCTCTTTGGTGAGTGCCCACTCGCTGCTTCCTATGTGGGCATTTGTGCAGGCTTACTCCCGAGCCCCACTGCCTGCGTCTATAGACACAGACAGTGGGGACAATCCCTGCTCCCTCATCACTGGCTTTGATTGACAGCAGCGGTAACCCATTGGCTCCAGCTGCCTCAACAAAGCCTGTGAGACCATGAAAGGAGGGGAGAGAGCCACTGCAGGTGGGAACAGCACTAGATCAAATGAGGGCTTAGGTAAGTATGGAGGAGGATACCACTACCTAAACATTCTTTTTACTATAGCACCCTTTAGGTTGCTAGATGTGCATAAGTAGGATTTTTGGTAGAGTAGGTAAATTTTCCAGGCTTGGCTGGCAGCCAAGCCTGGGTGTGTTTTGATATGGATTGGGAGTGACTCAGAGCAGAGCTGGGTGACTCACAGGCAGCATCAACAAGACCTCCCACTTCTTTCCAGAATGTGCTGGTGTTTTCTGGAAGGGAAGGAGGAGAGGAAAGATGGAGCTGTCTGGGGTATTATAAGGAGCTTGGCTTGGCAGGGGACAGACCTCCTTAAATAACCAGGGTCAGCTCAGCTGGGGAGGAGTTGTTCGGGGAAGAAGCTGGAGATGGAATGCTAGGTTGTCGTGGCCTTCAAGGGAACTCCCCAGGCTGGGGGGAGGGTGACCTTGGGCCTGGGCTCGGGTGCAAACAAGGCCCTCTAAGAACACGTGGAGGTGTCCTGAACAGGAGGCACGGGAGCTAGGAGAGGACAGCAGGAGAGAGCACTGCCAGTCAAGTCTCCAGGGAGAAACAACTGGTCACAGTCTGGAGGGCTGGTGAGTGACACACAGTCAGGAGAGGACATGGGGAGGCACGCCTGAGAAGACTGGGAGATTGCAGTCTGGCATGGGTGCAGAACCAGAGCAGTGGACTGTGGTGGCATGGGGAGTATTGAGATTCAGCTGCAGCCAGAAGGGCTGGCATGGCCTGAAGAGGTGGTACTGGGAACAGTAGCCACGTGGACAGCTAGCACTGGGACTTTCTACATTTTTGCTACACCAAAGGGGCCCGTGGCCCCTGCCTGCAAAGGGCAATCATTTTCGGCCTGGCTGAGCCAGTGTCGGGCATACCAATCAGTGCTAGTTGGTCCGGGAAGAGCAAGCTAGTGATGTGCTGGAGCTGAAGTGTGGAGGTATATATACAGAGAATGTATATAGGTTGAGTCCCGTGTACATTGTGTTTCCCATATTCCCTATCCCCTCAATAAAAACGCAAAACAAAGTGCATGGACTGTTTTCTGAGAGTGACTGAAAAATCGTGTGCCTGGTTGGGCAGGGTTACAGATGGACTACAACACTCAGCAGCCCTTACGGGGGTACCGCTACAATGCATTATGGTAAAAAATGTTAAGGAGATGAAACAAATCCTCCTACTATTCATTATAGGTACTACATGCTGAGAATCCCCACCCCCCCCCCGAGGTAAAGGGTTATACTTTGTTTATATTTCAGGTTTATAACCACTTTAGGCTTTATAACAACTTTATTTTATTTATTACAGGTACTTATAGTGCCGTCAATTTACGCAGTGCTTCCAGTGCTGGGACAAGGTCATCTAGAGCCCAGGGCCAGCATATCAAACTGTAACACCCCGCACTGAACTCCCTACTGCCAGTTCAAATTTTTGCACCCCCCATCTCCCCTCCAAGCTCACACTCTCTTTCTCACCAAATCCCCCTGGCACAAGTTCCTCCCCCCCCCCCAAAAAAAATCACTCCTCCTAGCACAAATTCTCTACCCCTCAAATCTCCCCTCTGAGCACAAATCCTCTTCCCCATCCCCCCTCCCAACGCAAACTCCCTCAAATCATCATTCCTACCACCACTTCTAATTTCCCCAGCTATTCTTATTCTCTGCCACCCTCCAACTTACCCCTCCCAATGCAAATCCTGCTCCCATTTCCTCGTGGTGCCCCCCTCACATCACATGATATCACAGTGCCCAGGGCAGCGGTCCCTTCTGCCCACCCCTTGTCCCAGCCCTGAGCACCATTTACATATATATTACACATTCACATCAGTCCCTACCCTCAAGGAGCTTACAGTCTAAGGTCCCTAACTCACATTCATACATATACATACTAGGGCCAATTTTGACAGGATCCAGGTAACCTACCAGCATGTCTTTCAGGTGTGGGAGGAAACCAGAGTACCCAGAGGAAATCCACGCAGGCACAGGGAGAACATGCAAACTCCAAGCAGTTAGTGTTGTGGTTGAGATTCAAACCGGCGACCCTAGAAGTGCTAGCCACTGTGCTGCCCTTTAATCAGTAATCTATGATTAAGCTCTTTGGTGAGTGAAACACATTGGTATTTGAACCTTGAACAAATGAATAAATGGATATGAGTTATGGAATACTGAAATGCATTCCACAATTTAATATTACATGTAGGTAAAGGCTTACAGATGAATTCACAATTTATATTTCAGAGAATTAAAAGCATTGGCATGGCATTTAGATCATCTATTGGATACTCGGGGAGATGGTATGACTGAGATGTTGTCAGGAGGACATCAAATCTAAATCTGCTGCTGTAGTGTATTATAATAAATAAACATTTTAAAGAAGAAAATAAATTCTTGCAGGGATTGAAGCATGATCCCCGGGGGATGCTTTGACAAATGGATGACAGAAGTATCTGAAAAGAGGCAGAATAAACTGCTTGTTTCAAGTAAGACAAAACTGTGCAGCTTTCACAGACAGATACCTTCTTTTCTGAGATTTCTGTACTGCCTGCAGTTATAGCACTTCCCGATGTCACTTCTATAAATCTCTGTAGCTATGGTCATAGAGTTTACCTAAATAAAGAGCTTTTCAGAGCTAATAGCTGACCTTCCAGTGTTGTATGAATGTTGCAAAGTAATTGCCTTGCATTTTACCTTTGTGAGCTAATTCTATGGTGGATGTTAAATGACATTCATTGTAAAGCTACAAAATCAAATATATATGTATATTCGGAACTACGCAGACATTATATTTCAAATATAACGTGCTTATTTATTTATGAATCGCTTCAGATGTTACAGCTAGTTGCTAGGATTTTAAAATGCTTTGCAGGAAACATTTACTTCTAAGCTTGTAAATCTTAGCCAGATGTGTTTCATATGATCTTATACCACCGTTTACTACGTTCTCCATTATAATGTGTCCCTGAAATACATTTTTACCTTTAAAACGCCCATTTTTCAGTCCATGTCACCTCAAACGTCTACAGAAAACAAAAGAAAAATAAGATGTTAAAAAATCTTACCATTATAGATGGGTTTGGCTGGCCCTTGGTTTTCCTACAACTGTCTTGGGCTTTGAGGGACTCTTATTTTCAATCAATGTCAACTTAAATGACTACAGAAAAAAAAAATAATGATAAAGATTTTGAAAGCTCACCACACAAAAAGATTTTATCATTGTAGTTGGGTTTGGATGGCCATGGGTTCTCATACAGCTCTTTTGGACTCTGAAGGACCCTTTTTCCAATTTAGGTGTGACAACCTAAGCTAGGATTGGTTCAGAAAATACATTTTTACATTTAAAACACCCATTTAAATCAATGTTAACTCAGATTACCACAACAAACACAATAACAATAAAGATGTTAAAATCTCACCACTCAAAAAGATTTTACCAGTGTAGTTGGGTTTGGCTGGCCCTTGGTTTTCCTACACCTCTATTGGGCTTTGAGGGACCCTTTCTTCCAATTTAGGTGTGACAACCTAAGCTAAGATTGGTTTAGAAAATACATTTTTACATTTAAAACACCCATTTTCAATCAATGTCAACTCAAACGACTACAGAAAACAGTCCATGTCTCCTCAAATCTCTACAGAATACAATAGAACAATAAAATGTTAAAAATCTTACTATTATAGTTGGGTTTGGTTGGCCCTTGGTTTTCCTACAACTGTCTTGGTCTTTGAGGAACTCTTATTTTCAATCAATGTCAACTTAAATGACTACAGAAAACAAAATAACGATAAAGATGTTAAAATCTTACCACCCAAAAAGATTTTGCCATTGTAGTTGAGTTTGGCTGGCCCTTGGTTTTCCTAAAACTGCTTTGGGCTTTGAGGAACTCTTTTTTCAATCAATGTCAACTCAAATGACTACAGAAAACTAACGATAAAGATGTTAAAATATCACCACCCAAGGGGGCATGTCCTAGCCATAGACTTGCATGGCAGCTTGAGAGGGGAGCTCCTCCGATCCACAGCCTCGCAGAGCAAATCTGAGCAATGCCTTCAGATCAGACACCCGCCGCTACTGCGGGTAAAGACACCCAGCACAAGGAAGGATCACTCAGAGGGAAACCTGCGCCTGTGCTTCCCCGCAAACTGATGGACTTCTTCCCCAAGCCATCAGAAGGAAGAAGCCAAGATGGCGCTAACACTCTGAGCATGGTGGTGCCGGACTGACAGCCACACAACCTCACAGGAAGTGATACACAGGAGGACACAGAACTCAGTGAAGACATCACCGATTTGCAATCCCCTCAGAAAGACCCTCATAAGAGACCAGCCTCCTCACCGCTGCAATCTCCACTCTCCAGGGCACATGTAAGTAAAAACCTGAATCTCTCCCCTGCACTGACACTGCTGCCCTCAAATGAAACCGATAAGCATCTTGAGGAATTTCCTGCCTCAGATAAGCCTGCTTCTGCATCAGAGCTCAAGCTTATGCTGCAATCACTATACATGGGCATCCAATCCAACATAGACAGAGCAATCAACCATACACAGGCACAGATTACTCATATTGCAGAAAGAATAGATGTCACAACTCCTGAGGGCTGGTGACAGGTGCGCACCACTGGAGTGCGAATTGCACCAAGGGTTGTGTACCGTACCACAAAGTTGTGGAATTATGGCTGACTGCTGCTAAAGAGTTCCAGCTGATACGGGGAGAGGGCCCCCCTGGAGCACGGACACTGAAACACAGGAAGCTAGTTCATCGGTTTCCCCAGGGCGCGGAAGCTAAGAGACAGTGGGTGTTCACCAGAGCCTCTAGTGCTGAGGATAGGTTTGGCTGCAACTGGATCCAGGTCGCGGCCCCAGGGTACCCTAGCTAACGCTCGTTCTTGCTACATATGGAAGAGAGGAAGCAGCAGAACAGGAATAGCACAGAATAGTCAGAGGAATAGCAAAGGGTCAAGGCTACAAGCAGACAGGAGAAACAGAGAACATGCCGAAGATCGAGGTATAAGGCATGCAGGGATAGCCAGACAAGCCAAAGATCGGAACACGGATAAGACTCAGAGCAAATGAAAGGGACAACCACACACAAGCCAAACACGGACAAACGTTGATCAGCAATGTAGCCTTGCACTGGCAGGTGTTATATCCTGTTTCCAATTAAGGCCTGGGGTGGAGACCAGCTGAGGAGGGCCTACTAAAGCACACAGGTGAGGGAGGCCCGGTCTCTAACTGGACACATGCAGCAAAGGTAGGCAACAGATAAGACATTCATGTTTGCTGGTTACATGAGAATAGATGACCTAGAATCCAAAATTGGGGACCTGGAATCAGCTCACAAGGACTTAGTGGACACATACCAGGATCAGTCACAGGAAATAAAGCGACTTAAGGACAAAGTGGCAGATTTAGAGGGTAGATCCCCGAAGGAACAACGTTAAAATCAGGGGGATCCCTGAATCTGTGACTCAGTCTGAGCTTATGGGCTACCTGCAAGCGTTGTTCAAAAAGATTCTTCCATCAGTCTCCAAACAGGATCTCCTCATTAATTGGGCCCACCGCCTGCTTAAACCTAGTCTTCTTCCATCCTCAGTACCCTGCGATGTAATTGCACGCATACACTTTCTTTACATCAAAGATATGCAAATGTCCATGGCCAGGAATCTAAAATCCCTCCCTGACCCATTCTCTCGCTTTTCAATCTTTGGTGACATATCCCAGGCCACTGCGGCTAGACGGCGGGAATTCCGACCAATAACCAAAACCTTACAAGCTCAACAAATCAAATGCAGCTGGGGGCACCCCACAAAACTCCTGGTGACATATCAGAACAAACTAGTTCCCATAGTGACACCAAATGATGGTCTCAAATATCTCTCACAACGGGGACTACAAGTACCACATCCTCCATCCACCATACAGAAGCACTCTGCTCAGCGCTTATCAAAGACCTGGGAGACAATTCACCCCCCTTTATCCCAGCATACCCTGGGCAACTAACCTGACGGTTGGTAAACTACCATTGGGTTTACCTCTACTCGGAAGAGAGGAAAGTGGCCATATATCCCTGACTCGGGTGATAACATAAACCCCTCAGATGCAGAATCTGCTAGGCAGATTTCACGTTGGTATTACGCCATTCAAAGCAGTCGGCTTATCTTATGTGTTACAGTTCAAACATATCTGTTCAGTTACATGTATTTTGTTATTCTTTGTTATTCTTCACTCAATTCAGATGTGGTACCGAAAAGTAACTGTTTATTCACCAACTTTGTATGCAGCTTGTTTTAGCTTCCTAGCCGACATCTCCAGGCATGCCCACACTGTCCAATGGTCAAAATAACTTCTATTAATGCCAATGGCCTCAACACCCCTAACAAAAGGTCCATCCTCTGGAAAAAGGCCACCCGTCTTCACATTGACATTTTATGTGTCCAACAGACACATTTCAATCAAACCAACCCTCCCACTTGCAAACACAAAGATTTTATGCACTACTTTTTTTGCAAATACCGACACTAAATCTAAAGGTGTGATGAAAACTATTAAAAATTCCTTACAGTTCCAACTTCACGACTCCTACTCTGATCTGGCTGGCCGCTTTATTATACTGCAAGCCACATTAGACAACAACCAGGTCAACCTGATCAATCTATACATGCCTAACACACGCCAACGCTCCTTTTTTCAGGACATATGAGCAAAAATAAAGCAAAAAGCCCATGGATACCTCATAATTTGCGGGGATTTTAATGACACCCCCAATCCCATGTTAGGCTCTTCCAACAAGGCTCGCAAAAGAGCTTTGACCCTGACCTCATTCATTACTAACACAGACCTCTAAGATGCATGGAGATGCCTGCACGGCAGCGAAAGGAATTATACATTTTTCTCTAATCCACAACAATCTTACTCAAGACTTGATCTGTTTCTTGTCAACAAAATTACACTACAACATATCTCTAAGACAGAGATTGCTTCCATGACATGGTCAGACCATGCTCCTGTCTCCCTACATATCTTTGAGACTCCCTTCAAACAGAACACATCTCTTTGGCGTTTGAACACGACTCCCATCACCAACTCCAGGTACCAGGCACAGATCAAACAAGAGCTAACCTCTTTCTTTGAACTGAATGTAACTGATGACATAGACAAATTCCTGCTCTGGATTTCGCATAAAGCGTTCATGAGAGGGGTATTGATAAAAATTGGTGCGCACGAGAAAAGGAGGAAAGCTAAAGAGATAACCGACTTACTCGCCCACATACAAACCCTAGAACAACAACACAAAACATCCTTAGACACAAATGTTGCCCTTACCCTTGATAAATTACGACAAACACTAGCCAATTGCCTTCTCAGTAAACACGAATACGGATTCAAAAGGTCTAAACTTAACTTCTACAACTAAGCCGATAAAGCGGGTACCCTTCTAGCTAGGCAGATCCATCAAAGCTTAAAGTTGTTGTCAACCTGTGACAGCCACTTTAACCTACAGGTAAGCCTATAATAAGGCTTACCTATAGGTGCCCTGCATATCTCCCAAACCTGCACGGTTTAGGAGATATGCAGTTTCCTAGATGTGCCGATGTCATTTCGGCACATGCGCAGTGAAAAAACGGCCTCCGTGCCATTTCTTCACTGTGATCGTGCCGTGACTGACGGCTCCCTCGACGTCACGCGACTCCGGCCAGTCACAGAGCCGGAGTCGTGGCCCCGAAAGGAAGAGGGGCAGAAGATGGATGCTGCCAGCACAGTGAACAGCGCTGGACATCGCAGGCTTCGTTTGCAGGTAAGTGGCACATAATGGGCTACTATGCGATGCATAGTAGCCCATTATACATCTACTTTGCAAGGGAATGTAGAGAAAATAAACCCCATCTGGGTTTATTTCCTCTTTAAGGAAACCTAATGTCTCCTCGCTCTCTGACCCAAATAAAGGAAACATCACTAACCCCTTAGAAATTGCAAACACATTTAGTAAATTCGACTCATCCCTGTACAATCTACACAAATCTCCAGGCTTCCAAGCTCCTTCAGAAACTCAAATACGAACCTTCTTGGACTCAATCAACATACCCTCGCTGACTCCATCCCAACAAGCCTCTCCTTTGGTGTCTTTCACCATAGATGAAGTGCATAAAGCCATAAATACCCTACCTGCAAATAAATCGCCTGGTCCTGATGGATTCAGTAATGAATACTATAAAAGGTTCACGGACTCCCTAGCACCATACCTTAGCAAAGTAGCTAATAAAGCTGCTGAAGTAAGCTCCTCCCCTAAAGAATCCTTAGACGCTCTAATAGTAGCCATACCCAAACCAGGGAAATCCCCAACAAATCCGGCAAACTTCAGACCCATATCACTACTCAATAGTGATATAAAGATATACATTAAACTACTGGTCAATAGGATACAACCTTTTATTCCTACTTTGGTACACCCAGACCAAGGTTTATTAATGAACGCCAGGCCCCAGACAGCACCAGGAGATTTATAAACCTGATCCAATGGGCTGAACACCACCAAGCGCCTCTCTTTGGATGCAGAGAAGCCGTTTGACCGAGTGCACTGGGGATACCTCCAACAGGTGATAATTAAATTTGGTCTTACTGGTTCCTTCGGCCAAGCTATCTTAGCATTATATTCAAACCCCAGCGCCAAGGTCTGGATATCTGGCATGTTGTCCAACCCATTTGACATCACCAATGGAACCAGACAAGGGTGCCCGCTATCCCCTCTCATTTTGGCCCTCAAAATTTAACCACTAGCAGAATCGATTCGCAATTGTACCAAAATTAAAGGCCTTAATATAGGATCAGAGGAACATAAAATAGGCCTATATGGCAATGACATTCTCCTGGCCATAACTGACCCCGGCTCTTCCATACCTGCTCTTCAAAACATTTTAAAAGAGTTTGGGGAAATCTCACTATATAAAGTAAACAACTCCAAGTCATTCGTGCTACCAATACACCTTTCCTACCCTATGCAAAAACAAGTTTCAGCGGTTTCCTCCTTCTCTTGAGCGCACTCTTCCCAGATAACATACCTAGGTATAAAGCTGACATCCACAGGCAGTCATATTTTTAAAGCCAACTATACTCTTTTGCTTAGCAAAATTTCTGAACTCTCCAAAACTCTCTTGAAAAGCCACAGTCTCATGGACAGGGAAAATTGCATTGGCTAAAATGTTCATTCTCCCAAATGTACTGTATTTCTTCATAACGATTCCCTTACCAACATCAACAATCCAACTTAAAACCCTACAAAAAGCTATAAACTCCTTCATATGGGCCAATAAAAAGCAAGGGTACAATGGGAGTCTATGTATGCACTGGTCACTCAAGCAGGACTGAGCGCCCCTGACCTAGCTAAATATCGTATAGCTACTATTCTTGACCAAGCTAAATTCTGTTGGTCCCCAGCATCAGACAAACGTTGGATACAGATTGAATAACACACACTCTCTATGGACATCCGGGCATTGCTAGGAGCATCCGTGATGACTCACAAACATACCAGAACTTCCTTGGGGACAGTGCAGACTACCACAAACAGCAAACAAAAACTGGTTGACCCACACACCCCACTTTCCTCGCTGTCCTTACTAAGTCCAAACCTGGATACCTCCAAATAGACAACTAATGGCATTGACTCAGTTGGCCAACTTTATAAGAATCAACATATGTTTCCTTTCCAAGACCTTGTTGGAACAGCATCCCAAAGAACAATTTTTATAAATATTTACAGATACGATGCCTACTATCCCCCTACTCCTAAAGGAGAACGCTTTAATGAAACAAATCCACTCCTTCTTCTCATCAGACAACCTGCCCAAAAAAGGAATATCCACATTTTATAATGCTCTATGCACGTTTTACAATGCTCTATCATTCCCATGATCTCCTGGGAGCATGACCTAGGAACTGTCTACGCAAGGCAGCAATGGTGTCAGGCTTCGCTTCATCAGCCCAGAAAGGCTGTGCTTCATTAGCCCAGAAAGGCATCCCGATGCATATCCCACTGGTAAACAACTCTAAAGATCTTTCATAAGTGGCACCTTACACCACAAGTACTGGCGAATCGCTACCCAGGTGCTCACTCCTCATTATGCTGGAAGAAATGTGGGCACGCGGGCTCTATCAGTCACATATGGTGGTACTGCCCAAAAATGACTGCCTTCGGGAAAAAAATAGCTGATCTCATCTCTTCTATCACCAAAACAAACCACTCGCTGCCTCCTGAAACAGCCCTTTTTGGCCTTGGCATATAAACAAATGGCTGAGCTAATTCCATGTCTTTATCACATCCTGATAGCAGCTAGAAGAGCCCTGGCAAGCCCCTGGAGGTTGGATACACCTCCCTCCTACACTAAAGCTATTACCTCCTTAAACACATATGTAACCCTCGAACAGATGTTTGCAAAACTTCAAAGCAAATATACCCTATTCCAACAAAAATGGGCATGCTGGACTATAAACAAAAGGAACACAAGCAAGCCATGACCAAGCGCGGCTCAAACCTTGACCATTTAAAGCCCGCCTCAGATACTTCTAACATTGTCTACTAGGGAAAAACCTACTCTCCCCATACTAACATCACTAGCTTCTTTTCGCTTCAAGACACAGAGTTGTTTTTCATTCATTTTCTGTCTTTACTAGCTCCGGTACCTGAAACTATACTGAGTAATAGGATAAATGTTGTTTGTAGTTTTAAGTTTATACTCACCCCTTAAATGTTGAATGAATGCCTCCCCTTGTTTGATCCAATCCCCAATTGGTGACTGCTGTCATTAAATGTATAACAATGTATGTCTTTTCATTTGCCAATATCTGTATCAAAATCTTCAATAAAGATCAAGATTGAAAAAAAAAAAATCTCACCTACCAAAAAGATTTTACCATTGTAGTTGGGTTTGGCTGGCCCTTGGTTTTCCTACAACTGTCCTGGGCTTCGAGGGACTTTTTTTTTTAATCAATGTCTACTCAAATGATTACAGAAAGCAAAATAACGATAAAGATGTTAAAATCTCTCCACCCAAAAATATTTTACCATTGTAGTTGGGTTTGGCTGGCCCTTGGTTTTTCTACAACTGTTTTGGCCTTTGAGGGACCCTTTCTCTCAATTTACTTCTGACAACCTAAGCTAGGATTGGTTTATAAAATACATTTTTACATTTAAAACACCCATTTTCAATCAATGTCTACTCAAATGGTTACCACAAACAAAATAACGATAAAGATGATAAAATCTCACCACTCAAAACGTTTTTACTATTGTAGTTAGGTTTGGCTGGCCCTGGGTTCTCCTACAGCTCTCTTGGGCTTTGGGGGACCCTTTCTCCCAATTTAGGTGTGGCAACCTAAGCTAGGGTTGGTTTAGAAATTACATTTCTACATTTAAAACACCCATTTTCAGTCAATGTCAACTCAAACAACTACAGAAAACAGTCCATATCATCTCAAACGCCTACAGAAAACAAAAGAACAATACAATGTTAAAAAATCTTATCATTATGGTTGGGTTTCGCTGGCCCTTGGTTTTCCTACAACTGTCTTGGGCTTTGAGGAACTCTTTTTTCAATCAATGTCAACTCAAATGACCACAGAAAACAAAATAACAATAAAGATGTTAAAATATCACTACCCAAAAATATGTTACTTTTGTAGTTGGGTTTGGCTGGCCCTTGGTTTTCCTACAACTGTCCTGGGCTTTGATTGACTCTTTTTTTCATTCAATGTCAACTCAAATGACTACAGAAAACAAAATAACAATAAAGATGTTAAAATTTCACCACCTAAAAGGATTTTACCATTGTAGTTGGGTTTGGCTAGCCCTTGGTTTTTCCACAACTGTCTTTGCCTTTAAGGGACCCTTTCTCCCAATTTAGCTGTGACAACCTAATCTAGGATTGGTTTAGAAAATACATTTTTACATTTAAAACACCCATTTTCATTTAATTTCAACTCAAACAGAAAACAAAATAATGATAAAGATGTTAAAATCTCCCCACCCAAAAAGATTTTATCATTGTAGTTGGGTTTTGGCTGGACATGGGTCCTCCTACAGCTCTCTTGGACTCTGAGGGACCCTTTTTTCCAATTTAGGTGTGGCAACCTAAGCTAGTATTGATTTAGAAAATACATTTTTACATTTAAAACACCCATTTTTAAATCAATGTCAACCCAGATTACTACAACAAACAAAATAATGATAAAGATGTTAAAATCTCAACACTAGGGATTAGCCGCATTCGACTCGAACATCGGGTGTTCGGCCGTTCACTGAATTCCAAACAATCAGGGGCACTTGCGCCTAATTTGAGCGCCCCATAATGCAGTACGAGATGGCCGGAAATGCCGCCCGCTGATTGGCCAAAGCATGCATGCTTTGGTCAATCACAGCACGCTCTGCTGTGAGAGCCATGATTGGCTAAAAGGCAGGGTGACTTTGGCCAATCATGGCTCAGGGGTCTCCGTCCACGCCCCACACTACATAAGGCCGCTTGAACAGCGGCCGTGTGTAGTGTGTGAACGTGGAGACCGGAGACTGGAACGTTGATCTAGTTTAGCTAGTTTAGTTAGTGGCGTCCACGTAGGCTGTGTAGTATATAGATACAGTTTAGAGAGTATATACAGGCAGTGCAGGCAGTGAAGAATAGATCTAATGTAGAGTATATACAATCAGTGCAGGCAGTGTAGTATATAGGGCAGTGTAACAATATATATACATACAGTATAGTATATATATATATATATATATATATACTGTATATATATATATATATATATATATATATATATATATATATTCTTACACTGCCTTAACTGACTCTATATACTATACACTGAATGTGCTGTATATATAGTCTACAGTGAGTGCAGGATAATATATATCTCCTGTTGAGACGCTTGTTATCCTGCGATAGCCTGGCAACTCTCCTCTCACTGAGCTGCAATGGCCTGGCGACTCTCCTCTTGCTGAGCTGCAGCAGCCTCTGCGACCCGGAGGTTGGGTTCCTGCAGAGCTGCGAGTTGTGCTGCCTGTTGTGCTAAAGCAGCCTCTGCGACCCATCGGTTGGTTTCCCACTGGGCTGCATTGGCTTGCAGCAGGGCCTTCAACATTTTCTCCATCTTTGAAGGTTGCCACACTGAACTCCACCACATGTGGGAGATTAGCTCATGGGGATCACTTTTCAAGGGAAAAGATTCAGAATGGATGTTAGTTTCTTTAAAATCTGGCGGCTTGCCAGGTTTATTAATCCAGGTTTGCAAGTTCAAAACACAAACAAAAACAGAAAACAAAACCTCGCCGTCTGGCACTAAACTAAACAAACAGATTCCTCTCTATACCAGCGTGGGGCTGTCCCCGATGCCCAAAAAACATAAGCACATTGCAAACCTTATTCTTTGAGTCTATATTAGCACACAGAGCTCTCTCAGCTTTCTCCCTCTGTGATCCAGGATCAAGTTCTCCTCTGTTCTCTTCCTGGTCATTAAATGCAGGTGGAGAGGGGTTTGAGTGGACCAGAAAGTCTGGGCCGGAACCAGCTCTGCCACTGTGGCCGGCAAAACCCGGGTCGGACTCCCACTAGTCGCCTCAAAATTGTGGCATGCGAGGCGACAAGTATCGCCCGTCCATTTTGGTGCCTCACATAATGTCGCTATATATATATATATATATAGATATATATATATATACGCTGCATGCAGTGTAGAATATATATACAGTGCATTTGGCGGTGTACAATATATAATACAGCTTAGTGCATTGTTGAAAAAAATATCCATCCTGTCCAGAAGGCCACCAAGGAGAGGGAGATGCTCCCAGGCCACTAAAAGAGGGCAAGCAGCCTCTATGTCTACAGTGAAAAGTGGTGGTGGCGGACATGGTGCATCCTCTGCAGGCTGGTCACGCTTGTCCTTTTTTTAGGCTGTTGGCCATGTTATTGAGCCACAACATGCAGAAGAGTTGGTGGAGTGGATAACTAAGCCGTCCTCATCCTCCTCATCCTCTGTCACCCAAGCTCATACTAGTTTGTCTTCCAACTCAGCTGCCAAGGCACCCTATTCCACCCGTTCCTTGTCCACAGTTACTCCTTCCATAGCCCCACCCACCACTGAGGAGTCACCAGAATTATTCAACCATAGTGTCAGTTACATGCTGATGGAGGATGCGCAGCAACTTGAAGGCTCCGATGTTGGTTCCCAGGTTGAGGAAGGGAGTAACGTGAGCCCCTACAGAGAGGGGGTGCCACAGAAGGACAAGAAACTAGCAGTCATGTTCCCCCAGCTGAAGCATGCTGCCAAGTTTTCTCCAGTGATGAGGAGGGAGAGGATGATGAGGACACTGACTGTACTTCGGTGCCTGAGAGAAGAGAGGAAGAAAGTGAGGAGGAGGCACAACTCCAACGAGGCAGGATGTCCTCCAGGGGCCAGCTTAAGGGCAGACACCCTACTGCATCACACCACAGAGCTCCACAGGTGCAGTGCGCTGCTGACTCCCCGCTGACTTCCAAAAGTTCAATGGTGTGGGTTATTTCAACACTCATGCAGTAGATTGCACCGTTGCTGTTTGCAATCTATGTCTAAAGCGGATCAAGCGCGGCCAGAACAGCAGCCGCTTGGGCACCACATGCTTGACAAGACATATGACGACCTGCCATGCAGTCCATTGGCAACAGCACCTCAAAGACCCACATAATAAAACAAGGCAGACTTGCTCCTCATCTATGACCTTAACCCCTACTATACCTCCTGTCCTCTCAAAAGCCTGCACTGAGAGGACTGAAGGTCTAGCAATGGGTGCCACAAGTACTTGCAGTCAATCTGCTAGCAGTACACCACCAATTGATTTCAGCAGGCAAATTTCCCTACCCCAGTTGCTGAACCATAAAAAAAAAATTCTTTCCCTGCCATCCAGCGTTTATATGCTAGCTTGGCCAAATTGCTATTACTCCAACTGCTGCCTTTTCAGCTGGTAGACTCTGCCCCCTTTCGTGAATTTGTTGAATGTGCTGTACCACAGTGGCAGGTTCCAAAAAGACATTTCTTTTCACATAAGGCCATTCCAGCTCTCTACTGTCATGTGGAAGGCAATGTTTTGGCCTCCTTGGACAGGGAGGTCAGCAAGAAAGTACATATTATTGCTGACTCATGGTCCAGCAGACATGTCAGGGACATTACCTTTCTTTCATGGTGCACTGGGAAACTCTGTTGGCATCTGGGAAGGATGCAGGGCAGGGTGCAGTGTTGGAGCTAGTTCGGCCACCACGCCTCCAACAAAATGGTGGTGATTCTGCCACATCTGCTTCCTCCACCCCCTCCTCTTCTTCTTCCTCTGTGGCTTCTTATGCAACAGGGCTCACAAAGAGTTTTAGGGGCTACACAAGCAGTCAGGCTAAAAGATGTCATGCGGTGCTTGAGTTGGTCTGTCTAGGGGACACTAGCCGCACAGGGGCAGAGATTCTGTCAGCTCTGCGGGGGCAGGCTCAGAGGTGGTTGAGGTCGTGGAAGCATGAGCCAGGAATGGTTGTATGTGACAGTGGCACCAACCTTCTCTCTGCCCTCCGACAGGGACACTTCATACATGTTCCATGCTTGGCAAATGTCCTGAATTTGGTGGTGCAGCGATTTTTGACCAGGCGCCCTGGCTTACCAAATATTCTGAGGCAGGCCAGAAAAGTCTGTGGTCATTTTCGCTGGTCATACAATGCCAGTGCTTGGCTGGCTGACATTCAGCGGGAATTGAACCTGCCCACCAACCGCCTTGTGACATGCCCATCAGGTGGAACTCAACATTGGCATTGCTGCAGAGGCTGCACACACAGCACGGGCCATCAATGAGTATTTCTGTGAATATGGAACCAGCACAGGCTCAGAGGAGCTTGTTTTTTTTTTTGCCACACCAGTGGCTACTGATCAAGGATGCATGCACTGTCCTGTCACCATTTGAGGAGGCCACAAGGATGGTGAGCAATGACAATGCATGCATCAGTGACACTGTCCCTCTAGTCTTCCTGCTGGTGCACACACTTCATGGAATCATGGACAGGGCACTTGAGGCAGAACAGAGGGAGGAAGAGGAGGACTTCCTTTCCTCTCATGGCCCCCTTTATGCAGACAGCATTCCTGCAGGGCCACCAAACACACAGGAAGAAGAGGAGGAGGAGGATTGTGTCAGCATGGATGTAGAGGATAACACACAGCAGTCTTCAAGGGATGGTTTTCAGTCCCCAGAAACCCAAGGAGTTGTATGTGGCTGGGAGGAGGTAGTTCCTGACAATGTCCTCCTCAGTTACCCAGAGGACTCTCATGTCTGCTCAGACTTACGCTTCATGGCTTCCCTGATTCTACAAAGCCTGCGAAAAGCCCCCAGGGTTCGTGGTATCAAGGAGAGGGTCATTACTGGCTGGCAACCCTTCTTGATCCACATTACAATGATAAAGTTGCAGAGCTCATCCTGCCTTCGCAGAGGTAGCAGAGGATGAAATATTTTCAGGATAGCTTGAAGAAAAGTTTGGGCAACGCCTTTCCAGACCCTGGGAGGTTTCCATTTCCTGCTGCTGGACAAAGTGTTTCCGAGGCTTCCTTCAGTCAGAGGAAAAGTGGTGAATAAGGTGGCTGTCTGACCGACGCCTTTAATCAATTTTTCAGTCCCAGGGCTGATTCAAGCAACCATCGTCAGCGCCTGCATTATGTGGTGCAGGAATATGTAGGGGCAAGAGCAGTCTTAAAGACGTTTCCAACTGAGCATCCACTGAGTTACTGGGTCTTGAGGATGGACCACTGGCAGGAACTTGCTCAATCGAGCTCCTGGCCTGTCCTGCATCCAGCGTGCTTTCTGAATGGACATTCAGCGCTGCTAGAGGGTTCGTAACCGATCAAATAGTGCGCCTGCCCACAGACTCAGTTGATAGGCTTACATTTATAAAAATGAATCAGTCCTGGATCAGCAGCTATCAAGCCCCTGAAGCTGATGCAACTGACTGAATTTGCAAGGGATCTGAGATCCCGTGAGGACTGTCTATGCTGCCTATCCTATTCTTCCTGAATCCTGATGAGGTTAGCTTCCTACAATATTTTGGGTTTAGGGCATCGCCAACACCGAAGGCCCAATTTTTCTGCACCTGTTTTACAGGGGCATGTCATAACAATTTTTAAAATAAATTACAACAGCAGGGCCTGTTCCTGTGCCCAACAAGAGTAACTGCGAGGGGTTACAGTGTTCTGCCACCACCATTACCCAAGGCCCAATTTTCCTGCACCTGTTCGCCTGGGGCATGTCATTACAATTTTTAAAATACATTACAACAGCAGGGTCCGTTCCTGCGCCCAACAAGAGTAACTGCAAGGGGTTACAGTGTTCTGCCACCTCCAACACCCAAGGCCGAATTTTTCTGCACCTGTTTTACAGGGACATTTCATAACAATTTTTAAAATAAATTACAACCGCAGGGCCGTTCCTGCGCCCAACAAGAGTAACTGCGAGGGGTTACAGTGTTCTGGCACCACCAACACCCAAGGCCCAATTTTTCTGCCCTGTTTGACTGGGGCATAAAACTTGTCAGAATTGATTAATGCTGATAGCAGAGAAATGAAGTAGAAGGCGCAAATGACAGTTAGTGCTCTTAAGGGCTCTGTCACACGCAAGGATCGTTCGGGTCCGCCTGTCAGTTTTTCAGGCGGACCCGAACGGATGCTCCATTGTCCTCTATGGAGCGACGGATGTCAGAGGTGACATGTCCTCTGACACCTGATAAGCTCCGATCCGCCAAAAACAGGGGGATGGAAACCCTATTTTCCATCCGCCTGGCGGATCGGATCGAATGAACACGGACAGACGGTCCGTGTTCCTCCGATCCTCCATAGAGGAGAATGGAGCTGTGACAGGTCAGTCTCTGCACTAAGTGCAGAGACTGTCCTGTCATTCGCCGGCTCAGCGGGGATGAATGGATGGATCCCTGGGGAGAAGCGGAGCCTGTCAAAACGGGCTCCGCTCGTGTGAAAGGGGCCTAATTGAGACAAATACACACTATAGAAGGATGTGCTTTGTTTATATTTCATTTCTGAGGTCTTCAACCACTTGAAAACACACATTTTCAATCAACGTCAATTCAAATGTCAACAGGAAACAAAATAACACTAACAATGTTAAGGTCTAACCACCCCAAAAAAATGTACCATTGTACTTGAGTTTGGCTGGTCCACCATTGGTTTTCCTACAGCTCTCTTGGGTAGTGTTGAGCGAACCCGGACTGTAACGTTCGGGTCCGTACCAAACTTTGGGGTGTCCGGGACCCGGACCCGAACACGGACGTTTCAAAAAATGTTCGGTTCGGGTTCTGGTAGTTGATCATGCATGTTGAATAGCTGCAGGGCAGCCAATCAACAAGTGTTTCACTGGTTTGCCCTTAGAAGCCATCACAGCCATGCCTACTAATGGCATGGCTGTGATTGGCCAGTGCATCATGTGACCCAGCCTCTATATGAGGCTGGAGTCACAGTGCTGCATGTCACATGGTCTTGGGTTAGTGTAGGGAGAGGATGCTGCCGGTGTTTTAGTGAGGGACAGACTGCAGACATTTTAACATCTGATCCTGCATCCTGAGATTACTACTACTGTTGCTCTGAGGGACAGATTGCAGAAATTTGAGATTTCACATACTGCTGCTTTGAGTGACATATTGCAGATCAAACTCTGCATAACACAACGATCGCTACGATCGTACACAAGGATCAGATTGTGGGAGTAATTTGAGATTTCACATACTGCTGCTTTGAGCGATCTGACTGCACTAGGTAGAGGCTTCTGCTTAGAGGGACAGATTATTGTTCAAAAATCATCTCCTAGTTCTAAAGGGAGAGGTTTTAGCTGCAGCTGTAAGTGACACATTATTGTTCAAAAATCATCTCCTAGTTTATTTGATTTTAATTTATTTTCCCTATCCCCATTTTTTTGGAAGGCACTTGCCCTACTCTTACCCCCATTTTACTTCCTTTTGTAGCCCTCTAGCACTTGCCAGGACTTTGTTACAGCCAGAGGCGTTGCTAGGGGGTGGCTATTGGGGCTATAGCCCCGAGTCCGGGGCCCATAGCCCCGGGTCTCTTACAGGGTGGGTGCAGTTCTGCAATTAGCAGGCATGTCCCGGTCTGGAATGCAGACTGCGTATATACATATACATATATATATATACACATACACACACACACACATACATACATACATACATACATACATACACATGTATATTTATTACTATTATTATTTATTTTATTACATGCATGCCCGCTCAAGCGTAGGTCTTTCTTTACTTCGCTGCTATGGGCTCTAGCCCCAGATCTTTTGTAGACCTAGCAACGCCCCTGGTTACAGCCATTTTTGTGCCTAAAAGTTTGGGTCCCCATTGACTTCAATGGGGTTCGGGGTCCGGGATAACGTTCGGGCAACGTTCGGTGCCGAACCCGGACTTTTTCCCAAAGTTTGTTCGGACCCGCAGAACCCGAAAGTCCAGGTGTTCGCTCAACTCTACTCTTGGGCTTTAAGAAACCCTTTCTCCCAATTTAGATGTGATGATCAAAGTTAGGATTGGTTTAGAAAATACATTTTTACATTTAAAACACCCATTTTAAATCAATGTCAACTCAAACAGAAAACAAAATAATGATAAATATGTTAAGATCTAACCACTCAAAAAGATGTTATCATTGTAGTTGGGTTTGTCTGGCCCTTGGTTATCCTACAGCTCTCTAGGGTGCCGATGGCCCTTTCACCCAATTTAGGTGTGACAACTTGAACTAGGATTTTTAGACGAACATTAGGTGTCACTGAACAAAATTAATCCTCCACACGTTCTATAAAGAATGCACTAGACTGTTCAGGAGAGAGAAATGTTTTATCATTGATCCTCCAATGGATTTTTACTCTTAAAAATAAGAGGAGAAATTGCTTCAACTCGTGGTCAGAAAATAAGGTAAGTTCTACTTTCTCTTATATCCCCTAGGCTTAAACAGCATTAGATACTAAATAAAAGAGAATTAGTTATTAAATGCCATTTTTTGTAAGTTGACATGAGTGCAGCTTTAAAGTATATGTTGTTGAAACCAGCATAGCTGCAACTGTCAGAAGCATTAATGGCAATAGCCATACTACTTAGTCTGTCAGCAACCACACAAAGAGATTACTAGTTTTTGTACAGTTGCCCTTATTAAATATACACTTGAAGTATATGTACACTATATTGTCAAAAGTATTGGAACTCCTGCCTCTACACACACATGAAATTTAGTGACATCCCAGTCTTAGGCCGTAGGGTTCAATATTGAGTTGGCCCACCCTTTACAGCTTTAATAGCTTCAACTCTTCTGGGAAGGCTGTCCACAAGGTTTAGGAGTGTCTATGGGAATGTTTGACCATTCTTCCAGAAGCGCATTTGTGAGGTCAGACACTGATGTGGATGAGAAGGCCTGACTCGTAGTCTCCGCTCTAATTCATCCCAAAGGTGTTCTATCAGGTTGAGGTGCAGGCCAGTGAAGTTCTTCTGCCCCAAACTAGCTCATCCATGTCTTTATGGGCCTTGCTTTGTGCACTGGTCCAAATAATTTGGTGGAGGGGGAGATTATGGTGTGGGGTTGTTTTTCAGGGGTTGGGTTTGGCCCCTTAGTTCGAGTGAAGGCAACTTTTAAGGCATCAGCATACCAAGACATTTTGGACAATTTCATGCTCCAAACTTTGTGGTAACAGTTTGGGGATGGTCCCTTCCTGTTCCAACATGACTGTGCACCAGTGCACAAAGCAAGGTCCATAAAGACATGGACAAGCGAGTTTGGGGTGGAGGAACATGACTGGCCTGCACACAGTCCTGACCTCAACCCGACAGAACTTCATTGGGATGAATAAGAGCCGGACCTGCGAGCCAGGCCTTCTTGTTCAACATCAGTGCCTGACCTCACAAATGTGCTTCTGGAAGAATGGTCAAACATTCCCATAGACACTCCTAAACCTTGTGGACAGCCTTCTCATAAGAGTTGAAGCTGTTATAGCTGCAAAGGGTGGGCCAACTCAATATTGAAGGCTACGGAATTAATCTAGGATGCCATTAAAGTGCATGTAAAGGCAGACGTCACAATACTTTTGACAATATAGTGTGTATGTGAAACTTTACCTTGTAAAACAACCCAAACAGTTTAAAATAGAAATGTGAGGAAAAAGATTTGTGTGTGTGTATATACGTGTATATATATACAGTATATATATTTATATATATATATATATATATATATATATATATATATATATAGTATGCTGTAAATGTACATTTCTTTTTGTATGTGATCACATGACCTCTGTTCTCAGCTGCATAAGGGGCTTAGACAGCTGGGGCTGGCCATGCATGTCACGCCAACCTCTGGAGCAGTATACAGGTTTCTTTTATGTAAGTGGATATTTAATAAAGTGTTGCTGTTTTATTTCACACTCACCTGGTACCCTGCTTTGTTCCTTTTGCATGTTTTATGAGGGATTCCCCGTATCCATTGGCATGGAGCTGCCGGATGTTGTATGGTCCAATTGTTTACATCCCAGCAGGGTTATTTACAGACTCGTCACTACTTATTCCATTCATTGTTAGTCCACAGTTTTTTATGTGCGCTGATTTACTTGTTATTATACAAGATTGTTTTATAGGATGGATGTGCTTGAATGTCTAGTGTGGTCAGTTTGATATAGGAAAGCAGGGGGACTGGTAGGATCGCCAGGTATTTCACACAAAGGAAGCAATTCAAAAAGAACAGGATAATTTTAATACTAATGGTAACACAGACATGTATCAGGAATATGAAATGTTGGGGTAACATACACTTTACAGGTTCATATAAAACAGGGGTGCTCAACCTTTTGAAGAATTCAGTCTTCTTAAGTGATTAAATAGCTGATTTCAGGCCACAATAAAATTAAGTGGTGCAAAATTTCAAATCATGCCTCCCCCTTCTGCCCCTCCTGTCCAAGTGTAAAACAGAATGTGCAAAAAACCCAAAACAGTATAAAACTGTGCCACGTAAACCACTATACTATTCATGCAGCTGCAATTACTAGAAAACCATCAGACAGAAAATGTGTAGATAAATGAATAAATGTAATACCTTGCAAAAAAAAAATATATCAACAAATCATCAATCACAATATAAATGTCATAAACATGCATTAAAAGAATACATATTTCATATAAGGCCTCATGCACACAAGATGTTTTTACAGCTGCTTTTAGGGAAGTTTTTTTTTTTTAACTGCCTCTAAAAGCCCCTCCATGTTAGCCTATGTGTCCATGCACACATAAACTGTCAGAGGGATTTGAAGGCATAAGCGTTTAGGGGCAGTAGAAAAAAACGACAGCCTGTGCTTCCAGGAGCTGTAAAATTGAGCTGGAAAAATGAAAAGCATCGAAAACACGGCTAAACGCCGCTAAAACCGGCAGCCGGGTTTAGCCGTGTTTGATGTTTATAGGTGTTTTTACATTATATAGAGTGTTTTTAATGTAAAAACGTCAAAAACCGTGAACGCAACTAAACGCTAATGGCAAAACGCATGTTTTTAGCGCTGTTGTAGCACTGACGTTTTTAAAATGTTCTGTGTGCATGAGGCCTAAATGTCACATGAAAATGTATCAAAATTATCAATAAATATATAAAAAGTGATAAAAAAGTGTAATAAAATTCACATACCAAAAATGTCCACTGTGTCCATATAAATATAAATAAATCAAGATTTTTCAGTACACCATTAGGCCGGGTTCACACTGGTACGACATACACTATGTCTTTGGGAGCACATGTCACATGACATGTGTAAATCAATGGTTCCCTATGAGAGTCATCTTAACTGGTCTTACACAAGTCGGTCCGACTTTGAAAAAGGTTCCTGCACTACTTTGGTCTGACTTTGGTCCTACTTCAGACCACTGAATATCGTTGAATTTGGATCAAACTCGGATCCTTGTCCTAACCATCAGATTTGTAACATCCGACTTAGTGATTACAGCAGCAGTAAAAGGAATTTATCTCACACTGGGATTGTTTTGATTGGTGAAAGGACAAGTCCCTATCTCAAAGTCTGAGCAAAATCTTATCTTGTTCATTCAAGTCGGATGAAAGTAAGACCAAAGAAGGACCGATGTTGCAGGACAAAGTAGGATGACAGTCGTACAACAGTCGTATCACACCAGTGTGACATATGCTCCGACTTTGGGAGCACATGTCGCATGACGTGTGAAAATCAATCATCAAGATTATTCAGTACACCATTAGGCTGGGTTCACACTGGTACGACACACGCTATGTCTTTGGGAGCACATGTCGCATGACATGTGTAAATCAATGGTTCCCTATGAGAGCCGTCTTAACTGGTCTGACACAAGTTGGTCCAATTTTGAAAAAGGTTCCTGCACTACTTTGGTCCGAATTTGGTCCAACTTCAGCCCATTGAATATCATTGAAGTCGGATCAAAGTCGGATCCTTGTCCTAACCATCTGACCTGTGACATCAGACATGGTGATTACAGCAGCAGTAAAATGAATTTATGTCACACTGGGATTGATTTGATTGGTCAAAGGACAAGTCAGACTATTTCAAAGGCAGAACAAAATCTTATTCTGTTCATTCAAGTCAGATGGAAGCAGGACCAAAGCAGGACCGATGTTTCAAGGCACAGTATGATGACAGTCATACAACAGTCGTGTAGTACCATTGTGAACCTGGCCTTAAACAGTGTTCTGTGCAAAAAAAATAAATATAATTTTCAGTGCACACGCCTTAGGAAAATTGATAACTTACCCATGGATCACAAATAATGGGATGTTCAGCTGAACCACTCTCATATGTCCAGTCACCAGCCATCAAGCAAAAAAAAAAAACAGATTTGTGAATGGAACATTTTGATAAGAAGTGTGGCACCCTCCTAGGTAGGTGCTAGAGTGTAGATAGTGTATAGTGTGGTATTCTGTTTAACAGGAGACCGATAGGTAAAACATATTAGCTTGTCTGTTTAACAGAAAGCTGTAATTGTTTAGTGGAGGTATCCAGTGTGACTCACAGTGCTACTGCTGCTGCTCTGATTGGCTCCTCTATATCTGGGCAGCTTTGGAAAGTGCAGGATGAACAGGAGTGACCTATGCAGAGCAGCAGCATGGGCATGAATGCCCTCTCAGCCAATTACAAGGAGTGGTGCCCTTAAGCATGCTGGGTGCTGGTATTTATATTTCATGAGCACATGAGATCTGGGTCTTCCTCCAGAGAGAGAGGTCCAGGTGGGGAGGGGGCTTGCTGCCCCTCCTTAGCATAGGCTGCCATGTGGCCTTAGGTGGGATATTTGAGGGCCTGAAACACTGAATGCTGATGTCCAGGGTTCTCCTGAGAGCTGACTGAGGGAGGATGTACATGGATCCTGTCTGGTATTACGAAGGAAGGTAACCTGCGACTAGGGCCTAGTGAGTACCGACCACCACAGGGATTCTGCTAAACCCCCTCTGAGTCAGCTGCTGGGTATAGGCTAAGAGAAAACCATTGGGTGTCTTGAAGAGCAAGTTTCTCCTAAGTGCTGCTACTAGCAAGAGACTTTGCTCCACTCTGTACAGTTTGCTACACTGTTCTACCAAGAAAGTTGTCCTCATTTGTGCATAGTTCAATTGGAGTATCCCACTATACCACTCTCCTATCCAAATTCCTAAACTCCTAGGCTGATCATTGAAGGAACGAGCAAAGGTTGTGCACCTGGGTGAGGGAGATACTGTGTACCTGGCTGCAGGCCTGAAACAAGGGAAGATCTGGGAAAATACCAGTGGCTTCTATGGAGATAGCGCTACAGAAGATTACCCAGGTATAGCATAATGTATGCAATTAGGTACATTGACCTTCAGTGCTTTATAATGTAGAATACATAGAGACTGCCATTGCTGGTTTCTGAAAATGCTAGTTTCTTGACTGTTTAACTTCATAAATGACCCAAAATGAACATTCTGCAAATCAAAGTCAGAGAAAAGTCTGAATTTCTGACCTCTCTATTTGTTCCTGGCCAGTGATTCGAAAATTTTGAAAATCAATCAATCAGTATGGAAGCCAACATTATGGGTTGGAGAGGTCAGCAATAAGAATCTACATATTTTTTTGAGTCTCATAATTTTTTAAATTGGATAAATTATCTTTTTTATTATATTAATATTATTCACATATCACTATACTTGTTCCTGGTCAGTGGTTCGGAAATTATGAAAATCAATTCGTCATTTTTTATTAAACCTTTTTTTTTTGGATACTGATAATTTATTTTTTAAATTATATTATTATTAATAAAATGTGTGCCTAAATTCCGTTAGATGAAATTATAGATTATCTTATCTATAAATTCATGATGTGGAGGTGATGGTGCACTTACATAATTAAATGTTGGTTTTGGATCCACTTCTTTAAATATTTGTTTTATATGATCCAGAACGAGCATGCTGTAAACGAAAGTCAGAATTTCTGATCTCTCTATTTCTTCCTGCTCAGTGGTTCAGAAATTAAGAAATTCAATTAATTAGCATGCAAGCCAACAAAAAGTGAAGAAGAGGTCAGCGATGATAATCTACATATTTTTCTTATGACAAGTCTTTTTTTTTTTTGTTAATTGGATGCTGATAAATTATCTTTTTCATTATATTAATATTATTCATATGAGTGCCTAAATCCTGATAGATGCAATGATAGATTTTCTTATGCATCAGTTCATAATTTGGAGACAATATTGGTGCATTTACATGGTAAAATTATGTTTCTGGATCCACTTTTTTAAAATATTTGTATTTTATGACCCAGAACTAGCATGTTGCAAAAGTCAGAGAAAAGTAAGAATGTTTGATCTCTCTACTTGTTCCTGGTCAGTGGTTTGCAAACTATAAAAATCAACTGATCAGCATGGAAGCCAGGAAAAAAGATGGTGAGGTCAGCCATGGTAGCCTACATCATTTTTATTAAACATTTTCTTTTTGGATACCGATAATTTACTTATTCTTTTATAATAGTATTATTAATCATATGCATGCCTAAATTCTGTTAAATAAAATAATAGATTTTCTTGTGTATTAGTTCATGATTTGGAGGCGATGTTGATGCACTTGCATAAATTAAATAATGTTTTTGGATCCACTTCTGTAAATATTTGTATTTTATGACC
Source organism: Glandirana rugosa (assembly GCA_018402905.1). NCBI lineage: Eukaryota > Metazoa > Chordata > Amphibia > Anura > Ranidae > Glandirana > Glandirana rugosa. The sequence goes on along the minus strand of BLSH010473152.1, from coordinate 1,063,360 downwards.
CAGACTGAGCATACTGCAAATGAAAGTCAGAGAAAAGTCAGAATTTCTCATCTCTCTACTTCTTCCTGGTCAGTGGTTCGGAAATTATGAAAATCAATTTATCAGCATGGAAGCCAGGAAAAAAAACAGTGAAGAGCTCAGCCATGGTAACCTACATAATTTTGTAAAAAAAGTTTTTTTTAATAGTGATAATTTATTTTTTTAATGATATTATTATTAATCATATGTGTGCCTAAATTCTCTTAGATAAAATGGATTTTCATGGATTTATGAAAGACAGAAGTTGTCAAACTAACCTGATTTCTTTTTATGAGGAGGTAAGTAAAACCTTGGACAGAGGGGTGGCTGTGGACGTGGTATACTTGGATTTTGCAAAAGCGTTTGACACAGTTCCCCACACACGGATTTTGCAAAAGCGTTTGACACAGTTCCCCACACACGGCTAATGTGTAAGGTAAAGTCTACAGGCTTGGAAAGGTCAGTTTGTAAATGGATAGAAAACTGGCTAAAAGACCGAATTCAGAGAGTGGTTAATGATTCTTATTCTGAATGGTCTAAGGTTATTAGTGGTGTACCCCAGGGTTCAGTGTTGGGACCCTTACTTTTCAATATATTTATAAATGATATAGGGTCTGGGATTAAAAGTACCATTTGCAGATGGTATGCAGTGAAATAACGTCCTTACAGGATGTCTCCAACTTACAAGCCGACCTCAATGCACTGTTCAATTGGACCTCAATGCACTGTTCAATTGGACGACTATGTGGCAAATGAGGTTTAATGTTGATAAATGTAAAGTTATGCACTTGGGGACTAAGAATATGCATGGATCATACATACTAGGGGGAGTACAACTGGGGATATCCATAGTGGAGAAGGATCTGGGGGTTTTGGTAGATCATAAGCTTAATAATAGCATGCATTGTCAAGCTGCGGTTTCCAAAGCAAGCAAAATCCTTTCTTGTATTAAGAGAGGTGTGGACTTTCGGTTCCGGCGCCTCATGGCTTAGCTGCACGGCAATTCGGCTCCTGCAGTAAAGCCTCTAAACCTGCATAGAACGCCAGCTTAGACCCCCCGCAAGTGCCCGCACACAGACGACAGGCCTCCCGGACACAGCATGGACCAGTACCTGGACAAAGGTCCCCCCCAATCATCCCAGGCACAGCAGACATCGGAGGAGGCCGACCAGGCTGCGCTGCCTGTCATGGAGGCGATGATGAGGTGGGAGACAGGGGGCGGCACTCCTCCAGTGACACCGATGCCTGACAACCGCACCTCGGAGCTTATAGCCCAGGATGTGATGGCTCTCCTGGCCCCCACAATTGCAGTTTCTGTTGAAGTCCAAGCAGGTATGCCACAGATACATAAGGATCTGAAAGAGCATACAGACAGGCTTCATCCCTTCTTTTGTAATTCGCACCAAGATTAATTTGTCTGTATTCGAATATGGACAAATTAATCTTGGTGCGAATTACAAAAGAAGGAACCCGGAGTTTGATGTTCCTGGTGGAAAGCCAGACCTTGTCTCCAATCTGTAGAGAAGGCGGTTTACGCCTGCGATGGTCGGCAAAACCCTTAAACTTATCAGCCGCTGCCCGGAATCATGAACCTCACCCCAAATGGTATTGAATGATTGCTAAATGGTAGTCAATGCTAGAATATACAGAGAACAGGTCATGAGAAGAGGAAGCTGAGGGTGTCTTCCATAAATTGTGAAAAAGGGGGTCTTCTGAGAACTTGTGTTAACATGATTATTGTGAGAGAACTCTGCCTACGGGAGTAGAGAGGACCAGTCATCATGATGAGCGGAGACTAAGGTGCGGAGGAAGACCTCTAACTCCTGATTAACCCTCTCAGTCTGTCCATTGGATTGAGGGTGGTAAGAAGAAGAAAAATCCAAGACAATATTGAGGGACTTGCAAAAAGCTCTCCAGAAGGGGGATGTAAATTGAACCCCCCTGTCTGAAACAATATGAGAAGGAACCGCATGGAAGTGGAGGATTTCTCAAACAAAGATGGGGGCCAATGCAGGAGCAGAAGGGAGACCAGGATCGATCACCACCCAAATGACTGCATTCTTTTCAGACGGCGGAAGATCGGTGATGAAATCCATCGCAATCTGAGTCCAGGGCTCCTTTGGAATGGGCAAGGGCATGAGCAGACCAGCAGGAGCTTGTGTGGAGGACTTAGACTGGGCACAAACATGGCATGCTTTCACATAGCCTTTGACATCTGAACAGAGAGTAGGCCACCAGTAGTGGCGACTGATGAGCTGAAGGGATCAGAGGAACCCAGCATGACCCAACACCTTGGAATCATGTCCCCAATGAAGGATCTTAGGTCTTAGTTCAATGGGGACGAAGGTCTTGCCAGAGGGAATTTTAGACTCCAAAGTGGTGGAATGGGCAAGGATCAGGATCAGATGTGGACTCCTCATCCAGCGTGTCAAACGACCTAGAGAGTGCATCAGCCCGACTGTTGCAGGAACCAGGTTTGTACATGATCGTAAAATTGAAATGGGAAAAGAACAGACTCTACCTGGCATGTCTGGGATTCAGTCGTTTAGCACGCTGTAAGTACTGTCAATTTTTATGATCAGTGAAGATTGTTATGGAGTGAGGGGAACCCTCCAAGAGATGACGCCATTCCTCTAGCGCCAATTTAAAAGCAAGAAGCTCCCGATCGCCAATAGTGTAACTTTTCTCTGCCTGAGAAAATTTTTTGGAGAAAAACGCACATGGCTGTTGTTTATTCTCAGATAATTGGAGAAGCGCCGCTCCTACTCCAGTAGAGGAAGTGTCCACTTCAATAAAAAATGGGTCCCCAAGCTTAGGTCTCCTCAAGAGAGGACCAGAAACAAAGGCTTGTTCAGTTCAATTCCTTGGCATTAGCACCTTAGTCAAGGCAATAATAGGCGCAGCAATAGACTATTAATTCTTAATAAATTGCCTATAATAATTGGAGAACCCAAGAAACTGCTGTGTAGCCTTGAGGCTGGCAGGAAGAGGCCAGTTGGTAATGGCGTAGACCCAAACTGGAGACAAAGCATTCCATAAACAGAACTTTAGAACATTCAAAAGAACATTTCTCCAGCTTGGCATACAGGTTATTTTCTGTAAGGCGCTGGAGTACAACCCGGACATGGTTTCTGTATACAAGCAAATCTTCCGAAAAGATTTGATTGTCATCCAGATAGATGACCACAAATTAATACAGCAAATCCTTGAAGACCTCATTGACAAAGTTTTGAAATACCGCTGGGGCGTTACACAGCCCAAAGGGCATAACCAGGTATTCATAATGCTCGTCTCTCGTGTTAAATGCGGTTTTACATTCATCACCTTCCCTTATCCGGATCAGATTGTAGGCACCACTAACTTGGTAAAGATGGAGATGCCTTTCAATCTGTCGAGTAACTCAGAGATTAGGGGTAAAGGGTATCGGTTGTTGATTGTCACCGCATTTAAACCTTTCATTTATAGGTAAAGTTGATTCAGGGAAAATCTGGTGCTTCTCGGGGGATCAGGAAGGATTTTTTTTCCCCTGCTATAGCAAATTGGATCATGCTCATGGGATTGTATGGTCATACATATTTTTTCTGTTTTATTGGTTGAACTAGATAGACTAGATGATAGATTTTCCTGTGTATTTGTTCATGATTTGCAGGTAATGTTGGTGCACTTGCATAATTAAATGAGTTTTCTGGATGCACTTCTTTAAATATTTGTATTTTATGATCCAGAACGAGCATGCTTCAAATGAAAGTCAGAGAAAAGTCAGAATTTCTGATCTCTCTACTTCTTCCTGCTATTTTTCTTATGACAAGTCTTTTTTTTTTAATTGGATACTGATAAATTATCTTTTTCACTATATTAATATTATTCATATGAGTGCCTAAATCCTGATAGATAAAATGATAGATTTTCTTGTGCATCAGTTCATAATTTGGAGGCAATGTTGGAACATTTACATAGTAAAATGATGTTTCTGGATCCACTTTTTTTTTTAAATATTTGTATTGTATGACCCAGAACGAGCATGCTGCAAATGAAAGTCTACGAAAAGTTAGAATTTCTGATCTCTCTACTTGTTCCTGATCAGTGGTTTGGAAATGATGAAAATCAATTTATCAGCATGGAAGCCAGGAAAAAAAAAGATGGAGAGGTCAGCCATGGTAACCTACATCATTTTGTATTAAATGTTTTTTTAATGATATTATTATTCATAGGTGTGCCTAAATGCTGTTAGATAAAATTATATATTTTCTTATGTATTAGTTCATGATTCGGAGGTGATGTTGGTGCACTTACTTAATTAAATAATGTTTTTGGATCCACTTGTATTTTATGACCCAGAACGAGCATGATGCAAATGAAAGTCAGAGAAAAGTCAGAATTTCTTATCTCTCTATTTCTTCCTGCTCAGTGGTTCAGAAATTATTAAACTAAATGTATCATCATGCAAGACAGCAAAAGGAAATGGAGAGGGCAGCAATGATAACTCACATATTTGTTTTCTTGTTGCAAGTTGTTCTTTGAATCCACTTCTTTAAATATTTGTATTTTATGACCCAGAACGAGCATACTGCAAATGAAAGTCAGAGAAAAGTTAGAGTTTCTGATTTCTCTACTTCTTCCTGTTCAGTGGTTCAGAAATTATGAAAAACAATTTATCAGCATAGGAGTAAGCTAAAAGAAGCTGAGAGGTCAGCAAAGATAACCTATATATTTTTCTCTTGACAAGTTCTTTTTTTTAAGATACTAAAACATATCTATTTTTTTATACTAATATTATTAATTTGTGTGGCTAAGTCCTTTAGGATCAAATGATAGACTTTCTTATGTATTAGTTCATAATTTGGAAGTGACGTGGTGCATTTACATAATAAATTATGTTTTTGTGTCTATTTCTTTAAATATTTGTATTATATTTGCATAATTAACATTAAACTTTACCATATTTCTATTTTTCGGCTAACATTGTTCTAAGAAGATGCGGAGTGTGAAATTATGAATCAGCGGGAATCTGGTAGTTCAGTAGATTTTAAGATAATCAAATTCCTGATGTGCTGTTTTGGCGTTTCTGGGAAAAGCAGCAAAAATGTAACCGCAGTGTGAATCATAATGACAAGATATGTGTGTGAGGCCGAGGTGATCTAATGTTCCAAAGTCATTACCTAGAAGAGTCATCAAACAAGATAAAAACAGACAATATAAATATGACTAGATTTGTTTTCAAGCCTGATTCGTTCGGGATATTTACAAGTAAAACAGCAGTCAATGACAACATTGAAGAATATTTACTTGAGCAAAGGAAAATTGCTTTGTAGCTTAAAGCATCCAATCCTAAGCTCTGTTTTATCCTCCAGCTTATACTAGCAGATTGCCCCAGAGAACCAAAACAGTTGTTTCACGGAATAAACCATTTTTTTTCTGGAGTTGTTTTCATACATTTCGCCACTATAAATCTTAAAAAAATAATTTCCAATCACTGATGCTATCTTGACAACTAATCTATTTCATGACATGGAAAAAAAATATGGAAACTAACCATTACTAAGCTTTTACTATTGACTGCACCCTTGTTCTGGGTATAGGTAAGTATGAGTCAGAGGGTCAACCTGACAGTCAGGCAACTAGAATTTCAATCATGACTAGAGTTGAGCGAACACCTGGAAGTTTGGGTTCTGCTGGTCCGTCCGAACTTCGGGACAAAGTCCGGGTCCGGGTCCGGACGGAACCCGAACGATCGCACGGACAACGAACCCCATTGAAATCAATGGGGACCCGAACTTTTAGGCACAAAAATGGCTGTAGGAAAGTCCTGGAAAGCCCCAGAGGGCTGCAAAAGGAAGTAAAATGGGGGTAAGGGTAGGGCAAGTGCCCTACAAAAAAATGGGGACAGGGAAATAACTGTAAATATTTTTTAAAAAATAAAAACATAAAAAAACAAAAATGGAGGTGAATGTGGATCATCTTCAAACTGTGTCTGAAAAGTATTAATTAACGGTAGAAGCCATATAACTGTTCTAAAATCATCTTCAAACTAGGGCAAGTGCCCTACAAATAA
>BLSH010473152.1:1039604-1052775 GCA_018402905.1 Glandirana rugosa | reverse complement strand
AGGAACACAGTAAGGAAAAATAATGTGTATTGAAGTAAAGACTTGACTAAACAAAACCAAAGAAACATACATACCTAACGTACCCAACAATGGCTGTACACCACTTGTAAAATATAGTTATCGTGGAAATCGTTATATAAATGGATTTTACCGCTGCACAAGTTACGAATAAAATGGGTGACATATATATATTAGTATCTGTCACGACCTTCCCCATCCTCTCTTTTTCTCGTATAACACAGTACTAATCACAACTCGCTTGGGCCTGACATTGCAAGCCCAGGCATGGCTTGAAATCCCACAGGCACCGTGCCTGGGCCTGGGTCACATGATGCACCGGCCAATCACAGCCATGCCATTAGTAGGCATGGCTGTGATGGCTTCTAAGGGCAAACCAGTGAAACGCTTGTTGATTGGCTGCCCTGCAGCCAGGAGTAAAATAGCAGAACCCCGGACCGAACCCGAACGATTTTTGAAATGTCCGGGTCCGGGTCCGTGCCACGGACACCCTAAAGTTCGGTACGGACCCGAACGTTACAGTCCGGGTTCGCTCAACACTAATCATGACACAATATGCTCTTTTTCTCTCCTACCCCTTCCAGCACTGTCTATGATTATATATATACAGTGGGTAAAATAAGCATTGAACACGTCGCCATTTTAGGTAAATATATTGCTAAAGGTGCTATTGATATAAAATGTTCACCACATGTCGGTAACAACCCATGCAATCCATACATACAAAGAAACCAAAACAAATCAGTTCAGAAATGAAGTTATGTGTAATAAAAAGGAATGACACAAGGAAAAGTATTGAACACGCTAACTGAAATTTATTTAATACTTGGTACAAAATGCTTTGTTGGTAATGACTAGAGTTGAGCGAACACCTGGATGTTCGGGTTCGGCGGGGTCGGCCGAACTCCGAGAAAAAGTCCGGGTTCGGTACCAAACTTGACCCAAACTTTACCCCGGACCCCAAACCCCATTCAAGTCAATGGGGACCCGAACTTTTCGGCACAAAAATGGCTGTAAAAAAGTCCTGGCAAGTGCTAGAGGGCTGCAAAAGGAAGTAAAATGGGGGTAAGAGTAGGACAAGTGCCCTAAAAAAAAAATGGGGATAGGGAAAATAACTTAAAAAAATAAAAATGGGAAGGGGGGGTGGATGTGGAGTAGGAGCCTAGAGGTTGACTAGGCCGTGACCGTGGCAGTGTAGGTGATGATTGTAGAACAATAATCTGTCCCTTACAGCAACAGCAGGAACCGGACCCTATAGGAGTAGGCGATGATTTTAGAACAATAATCTGTCCCTTACAGCAAAAGCAGGAACCTGACCCTATAGGAGTAGGCGATGATTTTAGAACAATAATCTGTCCCTTACAGCAACAGCAGGAACCTGACCCTATAGAACTAGGAGATGATTTTAGAACAATAATCTGTCCCTCAAAGCAGTAGACTCCACCTAGTCCAGAATCAGATCGTTCTGTAATGCAGGATGAGATCTGCAATCTGTCCCTCAAAGCAGTAGTAGTAGTAATCTCTACCTAGTCCAGAATCAGATCGTTCTGTGTAATTACTTCTTATTACTTAATTGATAGATTTTAGCCGGTGCCTTAGCTTTCTGTGCCTTTTGCACCTCCCTTTCTTCATGTGCTCAATACTTTTCCCCTGTGTCATTCCATTTTATTACATATAACTTCATTTCTAAATGTATTGTTTTGGTGTCTTTGTATGTATGGATTGCATGGGTTGTTACCGACATATGGTGAAAATTTCATGTCAATAGCACCTTTAGAAATATAAATGTAAAACACACTTGCGACACCAGTGCAACTTTGTGCAGCTGCTGTTCCAAACCAATTAGGGTTATACTGTATGATCCTCAAAAGTAACCCACATGAGTATTAGCTCTGTGTGTTAAAACAGCGCTTGCAAAATAAAATAACATAAAATGTAATGTGTTCACTGTAATGCAATAAACAATTCTCAAGCACATAAACAGAAGTCCAAATAGGGAAAAATAATAAAAGTGCTCAGTTCCAAATAAGTGTGATATCCATAATAAGTCCTTTCACCATGTATTAAAGTGCCGTGTTAATTTCTTCAGCAACAATATCCACTTCGGTGCCACCAATTCACCACATGTATATATAGATCCCCACTCACCAAATGGAGTTGACCCTTTGCCCACCACATAGCAGTATGAAATCGCTCCCAACTGTCCCTGATTTTGAGGTACTGTCCCTGATTTGGAGCAATGTCCCTCTGTCCCTCACCCCCCCTTATTTGTCCCTCATTTTGGTCTCATCTATATCATTGTATATAAAATGCACTTTTTATCGTTCAAAAGGGTTTCCCAATGCTAAACTTTTCACCCAGCTTCTAAATTGTGCATTTGTAAATTGTAAAAGCCAATATAAAGGAATACTAGTGGTAAAAAAAAAAGCCCTTGTGGATTTAATTAACTTTTTTTTGGTGAATTCTCCTTTAAGGGGGTGTGACAGGGGGCGTGTCCTATGCCTACATACGTTTGCTAGTAGGTGTCCCTCATTCCCATCTCAAAATGTTGGGAGGTATGCTATGGTAGTGAGTCACACAGCCATTCACACTTGAGCATGTTCTGACATGTTCTAACTTGCACTCGCCTGGGTCGCAGACCAGTTGACTCAGTCTTTACGGAATAGTAGAAGAAATGTCACTTATTGTCAGATTTGTCCACCGCAATGCTGCAGTCCCGCTAAAAACCGCTGATCACTGCCAAAACTAGTAAAAAAAAGTCCCTAAATCTATTTCATAGTTTGTAGACACTATAACTTTTGTGCAAGCCAATCAATATACGCTTATTTTTTTTTACCAGAAACATGTAGCAGAATACATATTGGCCTTAATTGATGAAGACATTTTAATTTTTAAATTTTTTATCGGGAATGTATTATAGCAAAAAGTAAAAAATATTGTTTTTTTTTAAAAAAATTGTTGGTATTTTTTTTGTTTATAGCGCAAAAAATAAAAACCACAGAGGTGATCAAATACCACCAAAAGAAGTGGGCAGCCAAAAATGCAAAGGACGGATGCAAATGTGCATAGGGTTTGAACCCTTGTACGCTCATGCTGGTGTGCTTTTTTCATCACAAGGGGATAGTTCTCTACGAGTTCATTGAACATGGTATAATGGTCAACCAACAATGTTATATGGAATCTGTTCAGTGGTAAAGACTGGAACTCTGGCCTGACAAGTGGATTCCCCACCACAACAATGCTCCTGCACAAAATTTTTTTTTATAGTCCATTATGGGAATTAAATTGTCACACTCCATATATACTGTATTCATAAGATAGGCATTGTAGACTGATCTAGTGTGGAGAAAATGAGATGGTGTCAGTGGTGGTAAACGGTTGAAGTGGAGGGAGCTCCAACTAAAATTTTGATAGAATAGTAAAGGGTTGAAAGCTTTAGGAAGTTGTATTTTATCCATTGCTTACAACATACTTCACAGGCTCCTCTATAGTTCATGCAGGGTACTGTAGTGACTGGGGTGGATGGCGAGCCACTATGCAATCTTAGGAAATAAAGATCTTCACTGGTACAACTTGGTATAATGATAACCTTTATTCGCACCACAGACTAACATTTGGGAAGTTCCAAGGTAGGGATGGGTCCACGTAAGTTCGACTCAAACATCGGGCGTTCATCCGTTCGTCAAATTTAGAACATTATGGGGCGTTCGCAACGAATTCGCCGTCACGGAGTGCCCCATAATGCATTGCGCTCAGACGGTATGCACAGCTCCTCCTCGTTGGGAGCGATCCCGCTGTCTGCACAATTTTTGCTTTGACAGTTTATTTTTATGGCAGGGCGGAGCCACCCGGCGATGTAAGCGATCGGCCCCGCCCCTTCTGACATCATGTGACACCAGAGGGGGCGGGTCACACACGTACGTCATCGGGTGGCCCCGCCCTTCCATATAATTAAACTGTCAAAGCAAAGAGCGTGCAGATGGCGGGAGCCCTCCCATGGAGGAGGAGCTGTTGCGGCTTTTTTTTTTTTCGGGTCTGTCCGTGTGCCATGATTGACGATGGATTACAATGGGGGGACACTTTTTTTTTCTTTTTTAATAAAGGACTTGTCCCTAATTGTCTCCTGTGCTTTTTTTTATTTTTTGACATTTTTGGTGAATTAGTAGGGGTACGATGTATCCGATACTAATTCACATTCCAGATTCCGATAAGCCCCCTGCCCGCAGACCTCCACAACCACAGCCTAGGGTTGTGGGAAAGTGACTCTTGTCCCCATCAACATGGGGACAAGGTGCTTTGGGGTGGGGGGCACAGAGCACCCCCTGCCCCAAAGCACCCATACTCCCCATGTTGAGGGCATGTAGCCTGGTACAGTTCAGGAACTTGCCCGTCCCCCCCTATCCTGGCTGGCCAGGTTGCATGCTCAGATAAGGGTCTGGTTTGTATTTAATTGTTTTTTTATTTTGGCACAGGGTTCCCCTTAATATCCAAACCAGACCCAGAGGGCCTGGTATGGACTGGGGGGGGACCCTACGCAAATTTTTTCAGTGATTTTTACCTATATTGCGAGGAACCGGCAATAAATTACAGCCACGAGTGGTTTTAAATGACAATTTTTCCTTTACAAATGTCATTTTGTTCTGGCTATGTTCTAAACATCACAGAGGTGCGCCCTTTTACAGGCAGACTAAGGGGGACCCCCGGGCACGATATTTAAAGGAATATTTCATTTCTATTGTTTCACTTTAAGCTTTATTAACCACTTCAGCCCCGGAAGGATTTCCCCCTTTAGGTCCGGAGCCCTTTTTGCGATTCGGCACTGCGTCGCTTTAACTGAAAATTTGCGGTCGTGCGACGTTGTACCCAAACGAAATTTGCGTCCTTTTTTTCCCACAAATAGAGCTTTCTTTTGGTGGTATTTGATCAGCGCTGCGTCATTTCTGATCGCCGCTATAAACAAAAGAAGAGCGACAATTTTGCAAAAAAAACACAAATTTCTTACTTTTTGCTAAAATACAAATCCAAAAAAAATATATAAAAAAACATTTTTTTTCATCGGTTTTGGCCAATTTATATTCTTCCTCATATTTGCGATAAAAAAAATTGCAAACGGCGTTTATTGATTGGTTTGCGCAAAAGTGGTCGCGTTTACGGATGATGAGAATTAATTTCTGGGGTTTTTATTATTTTTTTTTTTTTTACTAGTAATGGCGGCGATCTGCGATTTTTAGTGGTACTGCGATATTTCAGCAGACATGTCGGAACATTTTGACACTTTTTTGGGACCATTGGCATTTATACAGCGATCAGTGCTATAAAAATGCACTGATTACTGTGTAAATGCCATTGGCAGTGAAGGGGTTAACCTGCAGGGGGCGCTCTAAGGGTTAACTGTGTTCCCTGGGCGTGTTCTAACTGTGGGGGGACTGCCCTAACAGGGGAAGGGAAGTGATCACACCTTCCGTGTAGAGGAAGGCTGTGAATCACAGCCCTTCCCCCTTCACAGAACGGAGGTCCGTGTTTACTTACACGGACCTCCGTTCTTTCAATCCGGGGGGGGCATCGCGGGTGGCCGGCGGCAATCGAAGCCGCCACACCCGCTCCCTGGCCCTCCCCGAACACAGTGAGCACGCGGGCGCGCCTCCAGCAGCGCGCGCACGCTCACTGGGCGCGATCTCGCAGCCGCCGTCATATGACGGCGATTTGCGCAGGAGCGCCAGCTTGTCGCCGTCAATTGCCGATTGACGGTCGGCAAGCGGTTAAAATCACTGCTCCTGAAAAAACGATTGATTTAAAAACATTTTTTTCATTGATACGTCTCCTAGGGCAGAACCCGGGTCCTCATACACTTTTTATGGCAATAACTTGCATATAAGCCTTTAAAATGAGCACTTTTGATTTTTCATGTTCGGGTCCCATAGACTTTAACGGTGTTCGAAGGTTTGCACAAATTTTTTTGCATGTTCTGGTGCAAACTGAACCAGGGGGATGTTTGGCCTATCCCTATTCCAAGGTATGCTAATGAAGATCCTTATTTTTCTAGAGTCGGAACCTCTACCAGTGTCACTGTTGAGAAGACAGACATTTCCGCTGCTGGCGGTACTTTTGTATTGATGATTGTTTTATTACTTGTAAAACCCTTAATAAACTCTTTGAAAGTAAGAAGACAGACATTTGTGTCGTTTTGTGTTTTCAAGGTGGAAAGTAAAGGACTTTTATTAGTAGACTAGGGAAATGTTATGGCTCCATGCACACTAGCATTTCTTTCTGCTCCTAGAAGCTGTTATCTGCTCCTAGAAGTTAAATAGTGCTATCCTATATGTCCATGCACACTATTTTAGGCTATTAGCCTTTTTTGAGCTTCAGCGTCTAGTAGCAGAAAAAAAAAAATAGTTTTTGTAGAGTTTCCTGGAGCGTTTTTCCAGCAGAAACGCTCCTAAACGCTATTAATAGTGTTTTTTTAGCTTTTTTTTCTTTTACTGCAAAAATGCTAATAAAATGCTAATGCTCCTAACGCTATTAAATGCTTCTAAAATGCTGCTAAAACGCTACTACAAAAAGCGTTTTTTATCCAGAAATTTTTCCAGCTTTTTTTAGCTTAAAAAACACTAGTGTGCATGGAGCCTTAACCACTTCCCGCCCATGCTATAGCCGGATGAGGGCTATAGGACGGGCCTTAATTGCCAGGAGGACGTGAGACTCGGCTGATCACAGATCGGTCCCTTACCAGGTGATCAGCTGTCAACCAACGACAGCTGATCTCATGATTTAAACAAAAGATCGGTATTCGGCTTTTTTCCCCTCACACTGACAGCATGAGTGAAAAAATAAAGCCGATCACCGGCTTCAGACAGTGGGACATCAGTCCCACAAATGGAGAGGCACTGCTTCTATGAAGTGCCCCCCAGTGCCACCTACCAGTGCCCACCAGTGCCACCAATCAACGCCCATCAGTGCTGCCAACCAGTGCCCATCAGTGCCCATCAGTGCCACCAATCAGTGCCGCTTATCGGTGCCACCTATCAGTGCCCTTCAGTGCCACCCATCAGTGCCCACCAATGCCACCTCATCAGTACCCACCAGTGCCGCCTCATCAGTGCCAACCAGTGCCGCCTTATCAATGCCTATCAGTGCAGCATATCAGTGTCCATGAGTGCAGCCTATCAGTGCCCATCATTGCCCACCAGTGCTGCCTCATCAGCGCAGAAAAATTACCTGTTTTAAAAATTTTATAACAAACTGAAACTGGTTTTTTTTTTTCGAAATTTTTGGTCTTTTTTCGTTTTTTTGCAAAAAATAAAAACCCAACAGTGATTAAATACCACTAAAAAATCTCTATTTGTGTGAAAAACATTATAAAAATTTAATTTGGGTACAGTGTTGCATGACTGTGCAATTGTCATTCAAAGAGTGATAGCGCTGAAAGCTGAAAATTGGCCTGGGCAGGAAGGGGGTTTAAGTGCCCAGTAAGCAAGTGATTAAACCTCTGGTAGGGTTTTGCTGTTGCCTGCCTGACTATTAGGAACACTTACTTTTCTCCTTAGTTCACAGCGCCTCCTTAATCTTGACCAGTGGGTTATATTGCCTCTGCAGGAGTAGGACTAGGCAGCACATAAAACTTAGCTAAGCCCCATGGGCCCTCCTCAGTCCCTATATAACCCCCTCCCTGCTCCAGGTAGTCAGTTTTTTTTCTGTCTAGTCAGTAGTAAGGACCTAGCTATTTGCTGGGATCTTTCGGGTCCTAGCAATTTTTTATTTTTTTTCCTTCCATGAATCTCCTGGGAGAGCTACAATCAATTGCCAGGCTGAGCGACGGGCTGGATAATCTAGATCCAGTGGTCTTCCCAGTCCTGCCAGCGAGCGCGTGCAAACTGCAGCTATGCACTAGGTCGGCCGCGACATAGCCTCAACGGACTGAGGCTAGTCCGTGAGTTAAATGTCTTGTATATGAATGGGCTTTGGTCCGAGTCGGAGGTTCCCCCTGTCCGACAGCAACGAAAGGTGTAACCGCACACGATTGCAATGAAAAATGGTAGATTTTATTGTAAAATTAAAATGTTTCCATCAAACAGCAGACAATGCCGCAATGCCTCGGTGGCGAGGGTCCTGTCTGGAGCGATACCCGCAGCCGTGGAAGGGGAAAGTATAGTCCCCCCTCCTTCTGAGCAGGGGTGGGGTGGGTGCGGGTACTCTCCAGGGATGGTCAGACCTGCCTGCAGGATCCCTCCTCCCATCCTAAAGTCCCTTAGTTGAGCTGGACGCCCCCCAGTACTAGTGGGGGTCCCAGGACAGGCGGCAGAGACCCTGGGGGTCTCCCTCTTCATTCCTCCTCTGTAAGGGGCTTGAGTGTGTGTCCTGCCCTGGTGGTATAGGGGAGGTTCCAGTGCAGAGGGGCACAGTAGAGTCCTCTAGGTGTTCATCCTGCCTAGTGGGGTACAGTACCTTTGTGGGTCCCCTTGCAGAGAGAGCAGTAGAGAGGATCCTGGCAGCATGCTTCAGCATGTCAAACAACTGGCAGCCATCTTGGAGAAGTCCAATGACATCACGGCAGCCATTTTCCATTGGTTTCACTGGTCTCTGGCTGGCGGCCATGTTTGTGTAGCCTGATGATGTCACGGTGGCCATTTTTCGTTGGTCTACTGAGACGCTGGAGGACTGAGGCCTCGTGGAGATGCCGGGGCTCCTCCTATTCCTCTTCCTCTTTCTCCTCTTCCTGCCCGGGATATATAAAGTGAGATGGCATCCATGGTGTTGCTGGGGCTGAATGGTGGCACTCTTCTGGTGGAAGGGTGAGTCCTTGGAGGTCCCTGTTTTCTCTCTCCCTTCTGGCAGGTACCCTGAGCATTGGGGGATCCTTTAGTACTGCAGGGTCTTCCCTTTTCCTGATGGAGCCTCAGGGTCACATCTCCCCCACTGATGCTCTCATGGAGGGGGCAGGTCCCTCAGAACCCCAGCTTCCTATGGCTGCACTGACGGCGATCCTAGAGTCATTTGTATCCCAGGTGGAAGTAGCGTGTGGGCAAGGGCCCAGGAAGAAGCGTCCCCCGCCTTCCCCTGCTCAGTCTGTCTCATCCAATTCTGAGCCTGATGCTGCTGGGGATGTGGCCCGTCCAAGGGGGCCTAATATCACGTTTCCTGGCCCATCTGATAATGAGGATGAATCCTCCACTGTCACAGCAGCGAGTGTAAGGGCGCTGGTGGACGCACTTATTACTGCGGTGCGTGAGACTTAAAAAATCAAGGATGCGGCTGGTGTGGCCACAGACGTGGCTGTGGCTTTTGGTAAGCATAAGTCACCTTGTGCACCTAAGGTATTTCCTTATCTGCCTTATTTTGATAGGTTTACCTATAAAGAATAGGAACAAGAAAAGTTACCATTTGTGGTCCCCAAACGTTTTGCAGTACGTTACCCCTTTGAGGAATCACTTATAAAAAAGTGTACCAGTCCACCTGTGGTGGACCCTCCTGTTTCCAGGTTGAATAAAGCAACCATGATTCCAGTAGAGGATTCCCCGTCTTTTAAAGACCTGGCCGATAGGAAAGTGGAGTCTGTGGCACGTAGCATGTTTACTATGGCAGGTTCGGCAATGTGACTGATCCTAGCTTCAGCCCTGGTGTCTCAGACACTGACCGAATGGGCCAAGCTTTTGCGCCAAGGTCTGGGGAATGAGCAGGTTCCCGCTGCTTATGTTGATCTTGTGGACCAGTTGGTCCAAGGACTGCAGTCTGTATGTGATGCATCTTTGGATGCAATTCCCCTGCTGTCAAAGCTGTGGCTTAAGAGCTGGTCGACAGACCAAGCCTCTAAGAAAGCGTTCATTGACCTGCTATTTCAAGGCGATCGCCTGTTTGGGGCTACCCTGGATGACATCATTAAGGGTGTCAAAGGGGTGAAGAGTACCTTCCTGCCACAGTCTAAGAGAGGGAAAGGGCCCTGTAAACGTGGGCCTTCCTTCTCAGCCCGTAAGAAATTCTTTCGGGCCCCTGGGACTGCAGACAAGGGAAACAGGTCTTTCAAGTCTTCCGCTGGGGGTTCCAAGCAATCTTGGTCCGGTAAGCCTAGAGTGGGCTTCCCTAGTCCCACAGACAAGATCCCTTCGACATGAAGGTCTGCCCTCACCCACTAATGTGGTGGGGGGACATCTTCGCTGGCTCATGGACCTCCTTCGTGAGCGTCAAGGGGATCCACAAGATGATTCTTTTGGGGGTTCCCAGAAAGTGGGGCAAGGTTTGTCCATTTCAAGTTGTTTAGTCCCTGAATCTCCTTCTGCGGATAGAATCCCTGCAAAAGTTCAGGTGACGTCCGGACTACCTAAGGTTCCCCCTATCCTTGTCCATGGAATTGGATTACCTAGGTCTGATTTACATTCTGACCAGGAGGGTCCTTCCTCTGGACAAACTTCAATAACCACAGGCTGTGGTTCACCGGCTGCTGTCACACAAACAGCTTTCTCTCCCAACTTGCATACAGGTTCTGGGTCAGGTGGTATCCACCTTCAAGACAGTTCTGCATGTGCAGACCTGCGTGTAGCTCCTTCAACAGGTTTGGCTCCACAGGAGGATACCGAGGTTCGTGGCGAGGTCACGGGTGCCTCTGGTAGACGCTGCAGTCATCCTAGTGCCACTGGGGGGTCAACACCTTCCTCTTCTTCTGCTGTGCCTGTGAAGGATCGAGCGCAAAAGTCTTCTGGTCATTCTGGTGGCTGTAAACGTCCCTTGGGGGCTGCGCCTCAGAGAGGACCAGTTGTCCCAAAGGCCTGGCTTTCATCCTGCTTTACTGTCGCTGGTTTTAATGGCTTAGCTATTGAAAGCCATGTAATGCAGGATAGAGGTTTGTCTGGATCAGTGATCCCTACTATGTTGAAGGCGAGGAAGTCAACTTCTAGCAAGACATACCATTGTACGTGGAAAGCGTACATTTCTTGGTGTGAGTCGATTGGCACTCATCCTCGCTCCTTTTATATAGCTCGGATCTTGGCATTTCTTCAATGGGGCATTGAGCAAAAGTTGGCCTTGAGTACCATCAAGGGCCAGGTGTCTGCCTTGGCAATCTCCTTTCAGCGGTCCCTAGCCACTCACTCTTTAGTTCGTACCTTCATTCAAGGAGTCCGGCATGTGGCTCAGCTTTTACGGTCTCTTTTGCCGCCATGGGATTTGAACTTGGTACTCTCAGTTCTCCAGAAACCTCCAATCGAAAATATTCGGGAGATTCCCTTATCTACGTTTTCCTAGAAGGTGGCATTCTTGGTGGCTATGACATCTGCCCGTAGGGTGTCAATGTTGGCGGCATTATCTTGTCATCCTCCCTATTTAGTGGCCCACAGAGACAAGGTGGTTCTTCTTCCCTGTCCATCTTTTCTACCTAAAAAAGTCTTGGGCTTCCATTTGAATGAGGTCATTGTGCTGCCGTCCTTGTGTCCCAAGCCGGCTCATCCCAAGGAATTTGCCTTGCATACTTTGGATGTGGTTTGTGCGATTCGGGTGTATCTGGCAGCTAGATTTGTGGTTACACAAGGACCAAGGAAAGGGCTGGCCGCATCTTCAGCTACCATCTCCAGATGGATCAGACAGACGGTGACTCAGGCCTATTCTATTTAGGGTCAGCTTCCTCCGTTCCCTGTCACGGCGCATTCTACTCGGGGACTTAGTACTTTTTGGGCCTTCCGTCATCAAGCGTTAATATCATAGGTGTGCAAGGCGGCCACTTGGTCATCAGTGCATACTTTCACCAAATCCTACAAAGTAGATATTCTTGCATCTGCGGATGCTTTTTTGGCCACAAAGTTTTGCAGGCTGCTGTTTAAGAGGGGCTGTTCCCTCTTGAGGGGTGTTTTTCGTTCAAAATTTTTATTTTTTCAGATGGGGTTCCTGTGACCTGGTAAAGGCTCCTGTGTCCTGGTAAGGGCTCTTGTGGTTAGCCTTGGGTTATTTTCCCCACCCCTCATTTTGTTTTGAAACCGCTTTGGGACGTCCCACTGGTCAAGATTAAGGAGGAGCTGTGTCTGTCAATGAACTAAGGAGAAAATGGGATTTTTGTGCTCACCGTTCATTGACGGACACAACACCCACCCCTCTATGGAGTTTTAATACTTCTAATACTGCTTGCTACTAAACTGACTACCTGGAGCAGGGAGGGGGTTATATAGGGACCGAGGATGGCCCATGGGGCGTAGCCAAGTTTTATGTTCTGCCTAGTCCTACTCCTGCAGAGGTGATATAACCCACTGGTCAAGATTAAGGAGGTGCTGTGTCCATCAATGAACTCGGAGAAATGGATTTTACGGTGAGTACAAAAATCCCATTATTTGCTCTTATGTCTCCAGGACAGGAAGCAAAGGGATACAAACAGTGATAAAAACAAAAAAATAAATATTCAGAATGAAACAAGGGCACCACATCATTGGTACAGCGGCGGCTGGTGTATATGGGGCACTTGGGCCCCCCTACAGGTGGCGCCGGTACATTGACTTTCTTTTTTTCGGCTCCTTGGCTGTCACCTGACAGCCAAGTAGTGAGCCTATTGGTCTGCCATTAAAGTCTATGTGGATGGGGTAAGTGCGGGACCTGTCCCGACCTCGGGGGGGAGGGAGGTCTCTGCAATGTACCCCATCTGTGATATTGGCTGCATAAGTGCCCCCACCTGTGTTATTGGTTGCATAAGTGCCCCACCTGTGTCACTGGCTGCATAAGTGCCCCCACCTATGTTATTGGCTGCATAAGTGCCCCCACCTGTGTTATTGGATGCATAAGTGCCCCCACCTGTGGCACTGGCTACATAAGTGCCCCCACCTGTGTCACTGGCTGCATAAGTGTCCCCATCTGTGTCACTGGCTGCATAAGTGCTCCCACCTGTGTTATTGGCTGCATTAGTGCCCCCACTTGTGTTTTTGGCTGCATAAGTGCCCCTACTTGTGTTATTGGCTGCATAAGTGACACCACCTGTGTTATTGGCTGCATAAGTGTCCCCACCTGTGTCACTGGCTGCATAAGTGCCCCACGGCTGTGTCACTGGCTGTATAAGTGCCCCCACCTGTGATATTGGTTGCATAAGTTCCCCCACTTGTGTTATTGGCTGCAAAAGTACCCCCACCTGTGTTATTGGCTGCAAAAGTGCCCCCCACCTGTGTTATTAGCAGCAAACGTGCTCCCACCT
>BLSH010473152.1:1023584-1039594 GCA_018402905.1 Glandirana rugosa | reverse complement strand
GAATCGTAGTGTCCTGTGTTTGGCTGCATAAGTGCCCCCACCTGTGTTATTGGCTGCATAAGTGCCCCCACCTGTGATATTGGCTGCAATTTACCCCCACCTGTGATATTGGCTGCAATTTACCCCCACCCGTGATACTGGCTGCAATTTACCCCACCTGTGATATTGGCTGCAATTTACCCCCACCTGTAATATTGGCTGCAATTTACCCCACCTGTGATATTGGCTGCAATTTACCCCATCTGTGATGCTGGGGCTGGTGATGCTGGGGCTGTATACTGTGTCCTGTGATGCTGAGCTGTACACTGTGTCCTGTGATGCTGAGCTGTACACTGTGTCCTGTGATGCTAAGCTGTATACTGTGTCCTGTGATGCTGAGTTGTATACTCTGTCCTGTGATGCTGAGCTATATACTGTGCCCTGTGATACTGAGCTATATACTCTGTCCTGTGATGCTGAGCTGTATACTCTGTCCTGTGATGCTGAGCTGTATACTGTATCCTGTGATGCTGAGATGTATACTGTGTCCTGTGATGCTGAGCTTTATACTGTGTCCTGTGATGCTGGGGCTGTATAGTGTGCCCTGTGATGCTGAGCTGTATACTGTGTCCTGTGATGCTGAGCAGTATACTGTGCCCTGTGATACTGAGCTGTATACTCTGTCCTGTGATGCTGAGCTGTGTACTCCTGACACAATATGTGGAATACAGGGGACAGAGTTGGTGGATTCTATAAGGGGTGGGGCTTATTAGAAGTAGGAGGGGTCAAAGAGGAAGGGCGGGGCCTATCACCCCCATCCTAAAACCTTACCAGCCGCCACTGATTGGTAATAGAGTCCAGAAAGATAAATTATTAGATGAACTGAAAGAAAGTCCTAAAATTTCTATAGATCTCTTAAAAGGAAACAGCATCAGTAGACTTTTTACAGCTTGAAAACTCAATGTCAACATATTGTGATACTGTCCTATCTTCTGAAGCCCTGAAGAAGGGGGAGTGTGCAAGCCCCCAAAAGACATTGACATTTTTTTTTTATTGCTCCTCATCCAATAAACGATCTCTCTGGACTCTATTGCCACTAGTGTGGCACTTTTGCTGCGTTCTGCATATTTTGATCTTTCATAAGCCCTGCTCTTATGTACCTCCTCTGTTCGGGGTACTCCTTTTGCATGGGAGCAGCCTCACTGAAGCAATTCAGCTGAACAATATAAGAGAGGGTCATTCATGATTCCAGACATTGGTGATAGAAGATCTAGTGCCTTTTATATGTATATGTATTCAGTAATAAAATACCTGACAGGTTCCTATTATTTCCCACTCTCCCCAGAATAAAACCAAACATTTTGGCTGAAGTTCCACTTTGACTTATTTACACGTTGACAATGCAATGGCTGTTTTACTGTGCTTTAGGAAATAACCACTCGAAAGATTTAATGTTTGCACAATTCTTTATTTTATGGAACTAGAGTACAATACATCCGGAAGAAACACAAACCAAGTTTACATGATACAAGAGTTAAAGGAGAAGCACTGATCACTGCTCCAGTGATGATGGCAAGGACACAAAAATTGAAAACGAAGGACAGATTGCAAAAGATAGTAGGACAAACCCCAAAAAAGTCAAATATATTAAAAAGGAAGTAAACCGTGATGGGTTTTACTTCCTCTTCATTCTTCTTCATTCCCCTGCAATGTAAAAGCATAATAGGCTAGTATGCATCGCATACTAGCCTATTATGTGACACTTACTTGCAATGGAAGCCCGCGCTGTCCCCGCTCCAGGCCGCATCCATTTTCGCCCCTATTCCTTCTGGGGCCGCGGACTCCAGCTCTGTGATTGGCCAGAGCTGCGTGAAGTCACTCCTGCGCATTCGCACGGGAGCCACCAATCGCGGCCCGATCTCAATGAAGAAATGGCACAGGGCCATTTCTTCAATGCGCATGTGCCCAATGACGTCAGCACATGCAAGTACACTGTATATCTCCTAAACCGTGCATGTTTAGGAGACATGCAGGGAGCCTACAGGTAAGCCTTATTATAGGCTTACCTGTAGGTTAAAGTGATTGTCCAGAGTTGACAACCACTTTAATAGTAAAAAGGTCAGGTCTGAGCATGTAGGCCCTTTACAAAATAATCTAGGGTGGGTGACTGGGGACAAAGAGAAGGCAAATGTATTAAATACTTTCTTCAGCTCTGTGTATACATAGGAGCATGGGGGGCTCATGTCTATAATGGGGGTGGTAGTGACACAGCCCCAAATAATCCACAATGGCTCAAAAGTGAAATGGTCCAGAAGTATTTAGGCAGAAAAAAAAGGTGGATAAAGCACCTGGGCCAGATGGCATCCACCCACAGATCCTAGAAAAATTGAGCTCTGTCATTTTAAAGCCATTGTATCTAATTTTTAGGGACTCATTAATGACTGGAATAGTACCACTGGATTGGTGTAGGGCCAACGTGGTGCCCATATTTAAAAAGGGATCAAAGTCTTTACCAAGTAACCATAGACCTGATAGTTTAACTTCTATAGCTGGGAAGATACTGGAGAGTTTAATAAAAGACCACATAGATGAGTTCTTGCAGAAAAAAATATTTTAAGCAACAGACAGCATGGATTCATGAAAGACAGAAGTTGTCAAACAAATCTGATTTCTTTTTATGAGGAGGTAAGTAAAACCTTGGACAGAGGGGTGGCTGTGGACGTGGTATACTTGGATTTTGCGAAAGCGTTTGACACCGTTCCCCACACACGGCTAATGTGTAAGGTAAAGTCTACATGCTTGGAAAGATCAATTTGTAAATGGATAGAAAACTGGCTAAAAGGCCCAATTCAGAGAGTATTGGTTAATGATTCTTATTCTGAATGGTTTAAGGTTATCAGTGGGGTACCCCAAGGTTCAGTGTTGGGACCCTTACTTTTCAATATATTTATAAATCATATCGGGTCTGGGATTAAAAGTACAATTTCAGTGTTTGCAGATGACACCAAGCTATGCAGTGGAATAACGGTCCTTACAGGATGTCTCCAACTTACAAGCCAACCTCAATGCACTGTTTAATTGGGCAACTATGTGGCAAATGAGGTTTAATGTAGATAAATGTCAAGTTATGCACTTGGGGGCTAAGAATATGCATGCATCGTACATACTAGGGTGAGTACAACTGGGGGAATCCATAGTGGAGAAGGATCCGGGGGTTTTGGTAGATCATAAGCTTAATAATGGCATGCAATGCCAAGCTGCGCTTTCCAAAGCGAGCAAAATCCTTTCTTTTATTAAGAGAGGTATGGACTCCAGAGATAGAGGCATCATTTTGCCCCTGTACAAATCATTAGTAAGACCTCAATTGGAATATGCAGTTCAGTTTTGGGCACCAGTTCTCAAAAAGGATATCGGGGAACTGGAGAAAGTGCAGAGAAGGGCAACCAAACCGATAAGAGACATGGAGGAGCTCAGCTATGAGGAAAGATTAGAGGAACCTCTCTTGAGAAGGGATTACGTGGGATATGATCAACATGTACAAATACATAAGTGGTCCATATAGTGAACTTGGTGTTGAATTATTCACTTTAAGGTCATCAAAGAAGACAAGGGGGCACTCTTTACACTTAGAGGAAAAAAGATTTAATCTCCAAATACGGAAAGGTTTCTTCACAGTTAAAGCTGTGAAAATGTGGAATAGACTCCCTCCAGAGGTGGTTTTGGCCAGCAAAGTTGATTGCTTTAAAAAAGGTCTGGATTATTTCCTTAATGTAAATAATATAACTGGGTACTAACATTTATAGGTAAAGTTGATCCAGGGAAAATCCATTTTCCTCTCAGGGGATCAGGAAGGATTTTTCCCCCGTTATAGCAAATTGGATCATTGGCTTTGCTGGGGTTTTTGCCTTCCTCTGGACCAACTGTGGGTGAAGGATTGTATATAGGATTGTATGGTTATATATAATTTTTCTTTTTTTAAATGGTTGAAATAGATGAACTTGTTTTTTTTTTCAACCTGACTAACTATGTAACTATGTAACCATGTAATTATGATTGTGAATTATACTGACATTTATTATAGTAGCAATTTCACAGCAAGTCCACATAAGGCTTATACTGACCCTTACAACACAAAAGTAAATTGACAAAGAAGTCCAACAGATCAGGTTTAAAGCGGTAGTAAACTCCATTTTGGCATTTATACCTACAGGTAAGCTTATAATAAAGCTTACCTGTAGATAAAATGAATATCTCCTAAACATGCACTGTTTAGGAGATATTTGCATGTTTTGCAGCCAGTGATGCCACCGCTGCATGCACACTGCGATCTGAATGGACAGCACACTCGAGTTCGCTGTTCATTAACCACTTGCGGACCGCCAACAGTACATTTACTGTGGCAGGGCAGCCGCTCTGTGCCAGATCATGTACTTAGTATGTGATCTGACACCTCCGGGTCTGGGGCTGGTGCGTTCGCCGCCGCCGGCCCGCTCTCGCTCTGATTCTACACAGCGGGAGCTGATCGCGAGTACAGTGGACTCGATGTCTGCCGGCAACCCAGGATGCTTCGTTACACAGACAGAACGGCAGTCTGCCTATGTAAACAAGGCAGATTGGCGTTCTGTGAGTACAGAAGGCATTGGCACTGTGTTCCTGTAAAACAGGGACACCGATCCATGCCTTCCACTAGTAAAAGCACCTCCCCCACTATACTGAATCACAGGCTAGGCACACAGTTAACCCCTTGATCACCCCTGATGTTAACCCCTTCCCAGCCAGTGTCATTAGTACAGTGACAGTGCATATTTTTAGCACTGATCACTGTATTGGTGTCACTGGTCCCCAAAAAAGTGTCAAAAGTGTCAGTTAGCGTCCGGTCTGTCCACCGCAATATCGCAGTCCCACTATAAGTCACGGATCACCACCATTACTAGTAAAAAAAATTTAAAAAAATAAAAATACCCCATAGTTTGTATAACTTTTGCGCAAAACCAATTAATCTACGCTTATTGGGATTTTCTTTTACCAAAAATATGTAGCAGAATACATATTGGCCTAAATTTATGAACAAATGTGATTTTGTACATTTTTTTTATTAGATATGTTTTATAGCAGAAAGTAATAAATATTGTTTTTTTTTTTTAAATTGTTGGTCTTTTTTTATTACAGTGCAAAAAATAAAAAACGCATAGGTGATCAAATACTGCCAAAAAAAGCTGCATTTGTGGGCAAAAAAAGGACATACCTTATATTTGGGTAGAGAGTCACATGTCACAATTGTCGGTTAAAATAACGCAGTGCTGTATCACAAAAAATTGCCTGGTCATGAAGGGGGGTGAGTCTTCCAGAGCTGAAGTAGTTAAAGACATGCTGGTAGGTAAATTGGCCCCAGTATTTTAAATATGCATCTGAAGTAGGGACTTTAGATATACAGACCTAAATTGCAGGGTCTCAATTTACACACATTAATAGCTGAATATTTTAGATTAATGGGTCACAAGAGTGGGTACCAGTGTTCATTTTGGCAGCAAATTTTGATTTAGTTTTAGTCTTAGGACTAAAATACCATTTTAGTTTTAATCCCATTTTAGTCATCGTGTTTTAGTCGACTAGAATATCCAGTACATTTTTGTCAAATAAAATAATTTTAGTCCACTAAAATCAAATGTGTTTAGTTAAATTGAAATACATTATATAAGCATTTCTCTAGAATTTCCAAACTCATTATATACTCCTGGAGTAAAAAAATCTAATATCATATTATTATTTGGGCAGCACAGTGGTGTTACCTGCCTGGAGTTTGCATGTTCTCCCTGTGCCTGCGTGGGTTTCCTCCGGCTGCTCCGATTTCCACCCGCACTCCAAAGACATGCTAGTAGGTTAATTGGATCCTGTCTAAATTGGCCCTAGTATGTATGAATGTGAGATAGGGACCTTAGATTGTAAGCTCCTTGAGGGTAGGGACTGATGTGACTGTACAATGTATATGTAAAACGCTGCGTAAATTGACCGCGCTATATAAGTACCTAAAAATAAATTAAAAATTAATTATTTATGGTATTAAGGTTTGCTCAAACTCACAGATGCAGATTTAGCCGCTCTGGGCGGTCTGAGGAGGCCTGTAATGCTGCAGAGTGCTCTGGGAGGTGGTCTGAGGAGGAGGCCTGTAATTCTGCAGAGTGCTCTGGACGGTGGTCTGAGGAGGAGGCCTGTAATTCTGCATAGTGCTCTGGACGGTGGTCTGAGGAGGAGGCTTGTAATTCTGCAGAGTGCTCTGGACGGTTGTCTGAGGAGGAGGCCTGAAATTCTGCATAGTGCTCTGGGGCGGTGGTCTGAGGAGGAGGCCTGTAATTCTGCAGAGTGCTCTGGACGGTGGACTGAGGAGGAGGCCTGTAATTCTGCAGAGTGCTATGGATGGTTGTCTGAGGAGGAGGCCTGAAATTCTGCAGAGTGCTCTGGACGGTGGTCTGAGGAGGAGGCCTGTAATTCTGCATAGTGCTCTGGACGGTTGTCTGAGGAGGAGGCCTGAAATTCTGCATAGTGCTCTGGGCGGTGGTCTGAGGAGGAGGCCTGTAATTCTGCACAGTGCTCTGGATGGTTGTCTGAGGAGGAGGCCTGAAATTCTGCAGAGTGCTCTGGACGGTGGTCTGAGGAGGAGGCCTATAATTCTGCAGAGTGCTATGGACAGTGGTCTGAGGAGGAGGCCTGTAATTCTGCAGAGTGCTATGGACGGTGGTCTGAGGAGGAGGCCTGTAATTCTGCATAGTGCTCTGGGTGGTTGTCTGAGGAGGAGGCCTGTAATGCTGCAGAGTGCTCTGGATGGTTGTCTGAGGAGGAGGCCTGTAATTCTGCATAGTGCTCTGGGCGGTGGTCTGAGGAGGAGGCCTGTAATTCTGCAGAGAGCTATGGATGGTGGTCTGAGGAGGAGGCCTGTAATTCTGCAGAGTGCTCTGGACGGTGGTCTGAGGAGGAGGCCTGTAATTCTGCAGGGTGCTCTGGACGGTGGTCTGAGGAGGAGGCCTGTAATTCTGCATAGTGCTCTGGATGGTTGTCTGAGGAGGAGGCCTGAAATTCTGCAGAGTGCTCTGGACGGTGGTCTGAGGAGGAGGCCTATAATTCTGCAGAGTGCTATGGACGGTGGTCTGAGGAGGAGGCCTGTAATTCTGCATAGTGCTCTGGACGATGGTCAGAGGAGGGCTGTAATGCTGCACAGTGCTGGACGGTGGTTTTGGGTCTGAGGGATGGCACAGTGCTCTGGATGCCACTGCCAGTAGTCAGAAGAGGCCTGTAATGCTTCACAGTGCTGGATTGTGGTCTGAGGAGGCCTGTAATGCTGCACACACAGTGCTGGATGGTGTTCTCTGGTCTGAGGGATGGCCTGAAATGCACAGTGCCTTGGATGCCACTGCCAGTGGTCAGAGGAGGCCTGTAATGCACAGTTGCACAGTGTGCTCTGGACGGACAGTGCTCTGAGGGGAGGAGAGGCCCCAGGCCTGCTGTAATTGTAACCACAATTACTGTACACTCACAGTCTACTCTGGGTGCCTGGCGGCGCTGCCATCTCAACAGGAGTTAGCCTGGCTGGCCTGTAATGCACAGTGCTGCGCTGCTCTCACTCACTCTTGCTCTCAGGTCCCTGGCACTGGCAGTTGCCTTGTCACAGTTCGCTTGCTTGCTGGCAATGGATTGCGGAAGTAGACGGAGCTCCGTGAAAAAACGGAAGTTAGTTCACAAGGGTAAACGTCCCTGCCTCATATTTTGTCCCGTTTTCATTCGTTAACGAAAACGGATCTGATTTTCGTCATAGTTTTTGTCAGTGGATGAACATTTGCTATACTTTTCGTTTCGATTTTGTCACTGTAAAAATGTAGCCGATGAAATCTTTGATGAAAACGTTTTCATTCACGAGATTAACACTGGTGGGTACTACCCTAGTAAAGTGCTATCAGCAGAAGTTAAATGCATAAGTAGAGCTAGGCTTGTTATTAGAAATCCAATCATGCTATGCAAACACTGTAACTAGAGTTGAATGAACACCTGGACGTTCGGGTTCTGCGGGTCCGTCCGAACTTTGGGAAAAGTCCGGGTTCGGCACCCGAACGTTGCCCGAACGTTATCCCGGACCCAGAACCCCATTGAAGTCAATGGGGACCCGAACTTTCAGGCACAAAAATGGCTGTAACAAAGTCCTGGCAAGTGCTAGAGGGCTGCAAAAGGAAGTAAAATGGGGGTAAGAGCGGGGCAAGTGCCCTACAAAAAAATGGGGATAGGGAAAATAAATTAAAATCAAATAAACTAGGAGATGATTTTTGAACAATAATCTGTCCCTCTACCTAGTGCAGTCAGATCGCTCAAAGCAGCAGTATGTGAAATCTCAAATTACTCCCACAATCTGAGCGTTGTGTACGATCCCACAATCTGATCGTTGTGTACGATCCCACAATCTGATCGTTGTGTACGATCGTAACGATCGTTGCGTTAGGCAGAGTCTAATCTGCAATCTGCAACTCAAAGCAGCAGTATTTGAAATCTCAAATTCCTCCAACAATCTGATAGTTGAGCACGATCGTAGCGATCGTTGTTTTATGCAGAGTTTGATCTGCAATCTGCAACTCAAAGCAGCGGTATTTGAAATCTCTAATTACTCCAACAATCTGATCGTTGAGCACGATCGTAGCGATCGTTGTTTTATGCAGAATTTGATCTGCAACTCAAAGCAGCGGTATGTGAAATCTCTAATTTCTGCTATCTGTCCTCCGAGCAACAGCACAGCAGTAGTAATCTATCTCAGGATGCAGGATCAGATGTTGTTTAAATGTCTCTAATCTCTCCCTGACGCCATCAGCTTCCTCTCCCTACAGCTAACCCAAGAGCATGTGACTGCAGCATCAAGTGACTCCAGCTTATAAAGAGGCTGGGTCACATGATGCACTGGCCAATCACAGCCATGCCATTAGTAGGCATGGCTGTGATGGCTTCTAAGGGCAAACCAGTGAAACGCTTGTTGATTGGCTGCCCTGCAGCTTCTCAACACGTGGAGTAAAATACCAGAACCCCAAACCCGAACGTTTTTTGAAATGTCCGTGTTCGGGTCCGGGCCCCGGACACCCGAAAGTTCGGTACGGACCCGAACATTACAGTCCGGGTTCGCTCAACACTAACTGTAACACCTTGTATTAAATGTACATCCAAAAACAAAATGTAATATATTGCAGTTTATTGATCCATAGATGTGGTGGCTGCATTCATTTTCCTTTTACAGGCTTCTTTTTTTTTCCCATTGTAATCCTACAAATAATACACTTCTCGCCTCTGGGCTGGTAAGCTCACTCATCCATGTATCTATTAAAACCCTTTCACACTGGGGCGGTGTGGGCAGTAGCAGTAAAGCGCCACTACTTTTAGTGGCGCTTTACCGCTGTTATAACGGTGCTTTTCACCTGCAAGCAGGACGTTTTTGACCCCCAAGAAGGGGTTAAAAACGCCTGTGGTGCGGCGCTTCGGAAGCACTGCCCATTCATTTCAATGGGCAGGGTGGTTTTGGAGCAGTATATACACCGCCCCAAAGATGCTGCACTCTGGCTTTCACACTGGGGCTGCAGGGGAGGCAGTTTTCAGGCGCTTTACAGGCACTATTTTTATATATATATATATATATATATATATTATTTTTTTTTATATCGCCCTGAAGTCGTCCTGAAGTCGCATTCAAATTGCCTAGCAAAGTCGCCTCTGAAGTCAGATCGCATAGGTGTGATACGGCCCTTAGTCTCCAATTTATCTCACAGGAATTCACAATTCACTGCATCTGTACATGATGACATTTTTTTTTTTGTAATTCTGGATGACAATGTTTTTAACCTTGTAATGTAAAACGAATGCAGCCACCACATCCAAGCTGCAATACAATACATTCTTATCCTTGGGTTAAGTTTTCCTTTAACTGAAGTGAAGTTTTTACACAAATAATAAAAATATAGGTATAAAATTATATATATATATTAATTAAAAATGTATAAAAAAGGGTTAGTTCAACAAAAAAGTGTACAACACTCTCCCCAACCCTCCAGTTCCAGCTGCATGTATCATATATGATCCCCATCTTCAGGTACCTTCCCCAAATCGCAGCTTTAAAACTTCACAAAACAGCTGTCAAAGCTGTTTGGCAGCATATTGCTCACAATGATGACTGCTCATTGGCTAGTGCTGGCCATGTCATTGTGTTGACCAATAAGAATATCTTATAAAGAAAATAGCAGGGATAGCCACAAACAATGATGTAAAATCAATAAACTTTTAATAGTGTCACATCTTAAAATGTCATATCTCACAGTTATACAGTG
The DNA here is from genome assembly GCA_018402905.1 of Glandirana rugosa. Taxonomy (NCBI): domain Eukaryota; kingdom Metazoa; phylum Chordata; class Amphibia; order Anura; family Ranidae; genus Glandirana; species Glandirana rugosa. Next base: position 1,029,272 of record BLSH010473152.1, on the reverse strand, counting down.
TGGAAAATAATTATTTGATCTCCTGCAGATGTTGTAGGTTTGCCCATTTACAAAGAAGTGAAGGGTCTATAATTTTTATCATAGGGATGATAGAGACAGAATATCAACCAAAAATCCAGAAGAACACATATTACAGATGTTATAAATTGATCTGCAGTTCAGTGAATAAAATAAGTATTTGATCCCCAAGCAAAACATGACTTAGTACTTGGTGGAGAAACCCTTGTTGGCAAGCACAGAGGTAAGACGTTTCTTGCAGTTGGTGACCAGGTTTGCCCACATCTCAGAAGGGATTTTGGTCCACTCTTCTTTCCAGACCTTCTCTAAATCCTTAAGGTTTCTTGGCTGTCGCTTGACAACTTGGACCTTCAGCTCAACCAATGAATTTTCTATAGGATTAAGGTCTGGAGATTGGCTAGGCCACTTCATGACCTTAATTTGCTTCTTCTTGAGCCACTCCTTTGTTGCTTTGGCTGTATGCTTTGGGTCATTGTCATGCTGGGAGACCCATCCATGACCCATCTTCGGTGTTCTGGCTGAGGGAAGGAGGTTCTCATTCAAGATTTTACAATACATGGCCCGACCTTTGGCCCCTCAATGCGGCAAAGTCAGCCTGTACCTGCAGAGAAGCAGCCCCAAAGCATAATGTTTCCACTGCCGTGCTTGACCGTGTAGGGATGGTGTTCTTAGGGTCATAGTCAGCATTTTTCTTCCTCCAAACTTAAGTTAATTCCAAAGAGCTCAATTTTGGTCTTATCTGACCAGAGCACTATCTCCCAATCCTTCTCTGAATCATTTAGATGTTCACTGGCAAACATCAGACAGGCCTGTACATTGGCCTTCTTCAGGAGGGGGACCTTGCGGGCGCTGCAGGTTTTTAGTCCATGAAATACACCTATCCATTAAATCCAATACTCCATTAAAATACACCTATGATAAAAATTATAGACCCTTCATTTCTTTGCATGTAGGTGAACTTACAATATCTTCAGGGGATCATAAAATTATTTTCCCCACTGTATATACTACCAAGCCTCAATACTTGTAATTGTCCCCCCTCCAGCAACCATTAGCCATCTTGTTGTTGATACATTCTCCCATTTAATCATAAAATTCAGTGGGGGAGATTTACTACAACTGGAGCACTCAGAATGTGGTGCATCATGGTAGCCAATAAGCTTCTAACTTCAGATTTTTCAATTAAGCTTTGACAATAAAACCTGGAAGCTGATTGGTTTCTATGCAGAACTGCTCCAGATTTTGTACTCTTCAGTTTTAGTAAATACGCCCCCGATAAAGCATTGGAATAAATTGGATTGTGCTAATGTGGAGGTGGAATGGGAATTTCTCTCTGCATTTCTTGGAAATAAATTCAGCTTATTTAGGAGTGTAGCTGGGGCTACTTCTACAGCAAACATAAAGATGATACATAATTTATGTTTGTTATTATACATACAATTCTACAACGCAATACGGTACCCCCCTCCCCCCACAAACTCTCATTAACTCTCGTTGCGGAAGATTTTTTTCCAATTGGTCAGTGCAGTCACCATTGCTCATATTATGCTTTTACGCTGCCTTAGGCAATGTGTAGTTTTATTTTTTAAAGTTTATGTTTTATTGAAAAAATGTAGTACAGAGTGCATAAGCAGGAACGTAGAGCAAATTATTAAGTAAACATTCATCTTTCCAAGGGTTACTTAGGTTACATAAAGCAGGTACAAATATGCTGTCTACTTATCGGTTATAGATTCATGTATAGTAAAAAAAATGCATGGATATTCTCATAGCCTAAATTCTATTAGGAAGACATATGACCCTTGTCTTCCATCGACGACGCAGAGAAAAAATAGGATAGAAGGAGTCAGATGTGGGAGGGAAAGGAGGAAAAGGAAGGGGAGAAGGGCACAGGGGTAGGGAAGGGGTACATTCTGTCCACATTATAAGTACTCCATTGAATTCTATTAGGAAAACATAATACACTTGTGTTCTGCCAATGGGACAGAGAGAAATAGAAATGGAAGGAGACAGGTTTAAGAGGGACTTTGCAATTGGCTAGTAATGGCGCCAAAAGCACAAGTCCCTGCCCCCGCTCCTGTACTGCTAGAATGTTGCTCCTCCCGCTGAGTCCTAACCCTTTGCCATATTGTACCTCACGACATGCCATAGGCCTCCACACGTCATTCCCGGCTGTTGGCCTTTGTATCCCAAGAAAGAAATTTCCACGCACATGAATAGAATCACTTCACTTTTACTGATGGTACTCAGGAAATGGCATAACAGTCTCAATACATTGACATACATTGCAGAGTAACTTGATGTTACATAGTCAAGTGGACAGTCTGCAGCAGTCACACGTGAAAGTATATGCAGCACTTTAAGCAGCTATCTCCCTCTAACAGTCTCCCCGTCTACCCGGGGTCATTAGTGCTCACTGGAAAGAGATATCTGAAGTGAACTGCTGCATTGGTACACCTCTCCCAGGACCCTCCAAGGGAAAATCCTCCCTCAGGCAAACTCTTGGCCTGGCCTGAAAGGCCTTTTGCAATCTCCCCTAGCCCCCACCTTCATACAGGTCATAAAGTCTACAGTCGGCTCTTCTGGGGTGTGGGTCTTCTCTTCCCTGGCCTCCTGCCCTGTACAGGGCCTTCACATGCTGGTTACATTTGTGTTGCAGAGGGGTGCTTGACTCCCATACCCCAAGTGTACTAAGGCTCCTCCCAACCCGGCTTATATATGGGCTCTGACTCACCCATGACATCACTACAGAAGAGCTGTAGCTAAAAGGGAAGCTATGACTTGCTTATAACTTTCCCATATGCAGGCTATAATGGGAACAGAGGGATTTAACGGCCAGCCAGCTAACTGCTCCTGCTTATGCAGATGTGGGAGGAAAGGAAGAGAAGAGGGGAAGAAGGGGAAAAGGACATAAAGGTAGGGAAGGGGGACATTCCATCCACACCAAACCCTCACAATACCAGAATGAGTTGTATTGTTTTAGTCTCCTTTATCGGGTCTCAGGAAAGTTTTACAGAATAATACAGAGTCCATTGAATTATGAAGTAATCGTCCATCTTTCCAAGAAAATAATAACTTAGGTTACACATAGCCAGATACAGACATGCAGTCGTATAATTAATTGTAAATTTGTGTACAGTAAATATTCTCATACTATCTTATAAGTATTTCAATGAGCTCTATTTGGGCAGAAATAACGCCTTTGTGTTCCTTCAATGGGACAGGGAGAAATAGAAGGCAACAGATGTGGGATGGAAAGAAGGGGGAAAGGACACATGGTTAGGGAACATTCTACCCACATGAGGGGCCTCTGGTTTTATTGATTTGGTCCCACTTATGGGGTAGCATTTATTTACATTGTGGGGTTGTAGAGAAACCGATCCAGGGGCCTCAGACATCAGAGAATTTAGCGTAACTATTATACAGATTTGTGGTCAGTTCCACCATTCTTTTCAGAAACTGCATTTTATCTACCCATTCATATCTGGAGGGTGGTATGGTGGTTTTCAAATGTCTGGGGATACTTTATATAGCATTAAAAAGAACCAAGGTAAGCCTTTCTTGGAGAAGGCTATAGTGTATAGCAACATTCTCAACCAGAGTGCCATGGCACCCTGGGGTGCCTTCTGGGTTCTTGCTAAAAATTCCTAAAAATTGCCCCAAATTGGACAACAATTGTCAACAAGCCAGTGAGTAGATCAAGCCTGCATTTTTGTTATACAAAGTCACAGGTTTTTATTGTGCACCACAGCAACCTTGGGCACTGTGCATGCCAGCCACTGGCATCCTAATAACTGATGATGTCATTGGTTGATAAGGAGGGCATCAGGCATGTGCCTCCCTATTTGCCCCTTCCCTGCTCCGATGGAATACTAGTCAGTACCAGTGTGCAAAGGTATACTGCTTTGTAAGAATAAATCACCTCTAATTTTGGGAGTCCTACTTATGTGGCTAAAGCTGCATTATGTAAAACTGTAAGTTTAGTTTTTTACATTTTAGAATGGGGTGCCTCTAAATTCTGCCAAATTTTAAAGGGTGCCTTGATTAAAAAAGGTTGAGAAACACTGGTGTATAATGATGTTTTAATGCATCGGATCGGTAAACTGACTCGAGAGGGCAGCAGAAGATGGGGAGCACCTAAGTGGGCACGGAGGGGGGTGATGGGATTGTGAGTTTGTTCATCTTTTTTGTGAAAAGTCAAAATAACCTTTTAATATCGCTCATTCTCATTCATAACAGGATGCCTCAAGTTTGCACAGGAAGGCCCCTGCCTCTCCGACTTCAAGAGTTGGCCAGAAGGTTATGCTGTTTGGGAGGATACCTTACTTACCTCCCTAACCTTGTGTCTAAAAGAATACAGTTTTAATCACTCTAAAACATTTTGGTCAAAGAATAAAACATATAACTATGCACAATATGGAGTTGATTTTACTAAATAGGCTGTTCGCATTGGGATGCATCTTACAAAACCTTATTAACGTGCAAAATGGAGGAAAAATCAGTCTTGGAAAATCCACCATCCATCCCTACCTAAAACCACCAGGGAGGGAGAGCAAGAAAGCGTTTAGGTAGGGAGGCATGGTGGGTTTTCAAACTGAAAACAAGAGCACCACAAGGGTTAAATTTGAGGTGGGATTTAGATCTACATTTACGTTGAATTATCCTTCCCTCTTCTCATGGCCTTCTGTATGAGAGTTGATAGTCCTAACTTTTCTTCTCTCTTTGTACTCATACAGACATACAGTCATTTGGTTGTACATTATATTGATATACATTCACAGGCCACTTTATTAGGTACACCTGTTCAATTGCTTAGTAACACAACTCATTGCATAGATGCATTTAGGCATCTAGACATGGTGAAGATGACTTGCTAAAGTTTCAACCAAGCATCAGAATGGCGAAGAAAGGGGATTTAATTGACTTTGAATGTGGCATGGATGTTGGTGCCAGACAGGCTCAGAGGTCAGAGGAGAATGGGTAGACTGGTTCAAGACAATAGAAAGGCAACAGTAACTGAAATAGCCACTCGTTACAACCAAGGTATGCAGAATACCATCCCTGAATGCACAACACATTGAAACGTCAAGCAGATGGGCTATAGCAGCAGAAGACCACACCGGGTGCCACTCCTGTCAGCTAGGAACATGGAAACTGAGACTACAATTCGCACAGGCTCACCAAAATTGGACAATAGAAGATTGGAAAAACGTTGCTTGGTCTTATGAGTAGAGTTGAGCGAACCTCTGGAAGTTCGGGTTCTGCTGGTCCGTCCGAACTTCGGGACAAAGTCCGGGTCCGGGTCCGGACGGAACCCAAACGATCGCACGGACAACGAACCCCATTGAAATTAATGGGGACCCGAACTTTTAGGCACAAAAATGGCTGTAACAAAGTCCTGGAAAGCCCTAGAGGGCTGCAAAATGAAGTAAAATGGGGGTAAGGGTAGGGCAAGTGCCCTACAAAAAAATGGGGACAGGGAAATAACTTTAAATATTTAAACAAAAATAAAAACATAAAAAATGCAAAAATGGAGGTGAATGTGGATCATCTTCAAACTGTGTCTGAAAAGTATTAATTAACGGTAGAAGCCATATAACTGTTCTAAAATCATCTTCAAACTAGGGCAAGTGCCCTACAAAAAAATGGGGAAAGGTCTCCAAGCGAGTT
>BLSH010473152.1:1002503-1019292 GCA_018402905.1 Glandirana rugosa | reverse complement strand
ACAGCGTCGACTTTAGTTCTGAGTATTCATCACAACTCGCTTGGGCCTGACATTGCAAGCCCAGGCATGGCTTGAAAGCCCACAGGCCCCGTGCCTGGGCCTGTAAAGTTTTTAGCAAGCCCAAGCCAGGCCCCAAGACGATAAAATGAGGTGCACAACTCTTCGACGTCCCGTCGGTTAGTTGTTCGCAAAGTGACCAAACGGGAATCTTCGGTAGTGTCGGTACGGATGATTACCGTACCGACACTAACCGGTCACGTAGTACACTGGGTCGGAGAAATATTCGACCTCAGTGTCACGACGTCAGTGTACGAGGAACCCAATCACTTCCCTTTCCTTCGACTTTCGCACTCCCTCTCTAAACTCTGTAAAATTCCGGACCGAACCCGAACGATTTTTGAAATGTCCGGGTCCGTGCCCCGGACACCCGAAAGTTCGGTACGGACCCGAACGTTACAGTCCGGGTTCGCTCAACACTACTTATGAGTCTTGATTTCAGCTGCGACATTCAGATGGTGGGGTCAGAATTTGGCATAAACAACATGAAACCATGGATCCATCCTGCTGGTTCAGGCTGGTGGTGGTGTAATGGTGTGGGGGATATTTTCTTGGCAGATTTTGGGCCCCTCAGTACCAACTGAGCATTGTTTAACCACTTCAGCCCCGGAAGGATTTCCAGCTTTAGGACCGGAGCCCTTTTTGCGATTCGGCCCTGCGTCGCTTTAACTGACAATTGCGCGGTCGTGCGGCGTTGTACCCAAACGAAATTTGCGTCCTTTTTTTCCCACAAATAGAGCTTTCTTTTGGTGGTATTTGATCACCTCTGCGTCATTTCTGATCGCCGCTATAAACAAAAGAAGAGCGACAATTTTGCAAAAAAAACCCAAATTTCTTACTTTTTGCTAAAATACAAATCCAAAAAAAAATATAAAAAAACATTTTTTTCACCGTTTTTGGCTGATTTATATTCTTCCTCATATTTGCGATAAAAAAAATAGCAATCGGCGTTTATTGATTGGTTTTTCGCAAAAGTGGTCACGTTTACGGATGATGAGAGTTCATTTTTGGGGTTTTTATTTTTTTTTTATTTTTTATTAGTAATGGCGGCGATCTGCGATTTTTAGCGGTACTGCGATATTTCAGCGGACATGTCGGAACATTTTGACACCTTTTTGGGACCATTGGCATTTATACAGCGATCAGTGCTATAAAAATGCACTGATTACTGTGTAAATGCCATTGGCAGTGAAGGGGTTAACCTGCAGGGGGCGCGCTAAGGGTTAACTATGTTCCCTGGGCGTGTTCTAACTGTATGGGGGCTTACCTATCTGGGGAAGGGAAGTGGTCACAGCCTTCATGTACAGGAAGGCTGTGATCACAGCCCTTCCCCCTCACACAGAGCGGAGGTCCGTGTTTACTTACACGGACCTCCGCGCCTTCACTCCGGGGGGGGGCATCGCGGGTGGCCGGCGGCAATCGAAGCCGCCGCACCCGCTCCCTGGCCCCCCCCCCCGAACACAGTGGCTCTGTATCGCGGCCGCTGTCGTATGACGGCGTTTTGCGTTACAGAGCCATATTGTCGCCGTCAATTGCCGATCAGCGGTCGGCAAGTGGTTAAATGCCACGGCCTACCTGAGTATTGTTGCTGACCCTGTCCATCCCTTTATGACTACAGTGTACCCATCTTCTGATGGCTCCTTCCAGCAGGATAATGCACCATGTCACAAAGCTCCAATCATCTCACCACTGGACAATGAGGTCCCTGCACTCCAATGGCCTCCATACTCCCCACATCTCATCCAATAGAGCACCTTTGGGATGTGGTGGAACAGGAGATTGGCAACATGGATGTGCAGCCAACAAATCTGCAGCAACTATGTGAAGCTATCATGTCACTATGGACCAAAACCTCTGAGGAATGTTTCCAACACTTTGTTGAATCTATGCCTCAAATCTATGCTCTGAAGGCAAAAGGGGCCCAACCCGGTACTAGCAAGGTGTACCTAATAAAGTATATTGTGTTTTTTTATTGAATGTTTTATGTGTGTTTAATTATATTTGCCTGTTAACAAAGTTGGCTCTCATATGGGCTCTGCACATACCATATCAGCTGTCTTGATTCTATTACTAATTGTCTAATGAGACAATGGTTAGGTGGTTACTCTTTTCTTTGTTACTATTTATTCTGTGGTCTCATGTTGTATTATTAGTTATGACTAAACCCGTGTAGGCTGAAATGAATCAACTCACTGTATCTCTGACATGTACACTGTGGTTTCTACAATAAACAAGATTTTAAGAGCAGCAACGGTGGTGTGGATCACATTTGTTGTGGTTATGCCTGAGGCATGCCCAACGAAGAGGTCCTGCACAGCTCCAAAATGTTGCACTCGTCTGTTTGTGATGTGATCTTTCTTCAGTAAAAAAAATGTTTGGACTCAATGTGAAGAGCCGTGGTGTGCTTGCAAATATTTACACTGTACAGTCAATAACAGTGGTCACGTAATGGCAGCCCCCTCCAGGGCATACAGACCACAGACCCTAATAAAGGGAAGGCAAGGTTGGGTTGGAAGGGGTTAAACCAGAGTTTAAAGTGGAAGTCCACCCTAACACTAAAATCTCTAAGGCTGGGTTCACACTATGTACGGTGTGGGGCATATCAGGGGGTCCGGTGCGTCCCTGTTCACCGTTTCAGCAGTGGCAGCCCGTGCCTTGTGGGCGCATGGACACCGATCCCTCTAACACCGCCACCACCCTCCCTATCCATGCACACGGCCCTTTTCAGGATGAATTCTCATGGTGGGGATAGGTGGGGGGTGTGTATTTTGAAGCACTGCTTAGAGCCAGAGGCTCTAATAGGCTTCAAAGTAGGGTGGGCTCGGAGCACAGAGCATAGCGCCTGCAGCCCACCCAGGTATTCGCTGTTGCAACACTGATTCTCCTCCCAGCCAATCGAAAATGGGTATGAAACCCTTTTCCTGATTGGCCATAATGTCAGGTGATCCTATTGGATGCCTAGCGCTAGAAGGAGCAGAGAGGAGACGCACCGCAGAAGCTGCTGCAGGAGAGGACACCGGAGAAGCTTTCCCCGAGCCCGCCAAGCTGGACACTGGACTGGGGCAAAGATGCTGAAAGATGGAAGAAGACCCGCTCCTCGGCTGCCCAGCACACTCCATAAAGACACCTGCCCGCCTCACGCTGGAGGACACCGGAGCCCGCCATCGTGATGGGGTAATGACTGATGGACTGACCGGCAGACAGCAGGTGGGGGGGTGGTGGGGGCAGTTGTGCTAGTGCCGCTCCGCCGAGGGGGGTTGTTTGCCGCATCCCCAAAAAAAACCCCACCAGCCGCCACTGCGTTTCAGGTCCGAATTGGTCCAAATTTTTGCCTGAAATTGGACCTGAAACGGAGCCAAATATGCACAGGACTCTTCTGCTGTGGGCTGCTCTCCCCAGAGATATGTGAACCGGCTCCATTGAGGAGAAACCCGCATCCAATTCGCATAAGTGTGAACCCAGCCTAAATCTATAGGCATCCACGATATAAGACTAACCTATCTAGCCCTGTAAAGAAGAAATCGGTATACATATCTTTTTTGAAGCCGATCCAGTCCGGTCTCCAGAGACAGGAGCTCTGCAGAGGACACAGCCGACAAAGGCTGTGAAATGAATGTGAAGTGACATTACCCATAGAGTTGCTATGGGACTTCCATTGTCAGCTGCCTCCTCTGCACCCACCTCCACAGCAAAGCGGAGTATGCAAACTGCAGGTCAGAATCCTAATAGAATTATGATACTTTACACAGTCTGCAATATGGTGGATGATGCTTCAGCCTCTGTTATAGTTATTAAATGACATTAAAGCGGAGTTCCACCCTATTATAAGTCAGCAGCTACAAAAAGTGTAGCTGCTGACTTTTAATAATCGGACACTCACCTATCCAAGGCTCCAGCGATCAGCGATACGGCCGTCCGAAGCGTCGCTCTTCTCTCCCTCCATCACAAGTGTGGGCACCCGGCTCTGGCTTCAAAAGCTGGAGCCGATGCACTGCAGCCGATGCGCTGGAGCCGATGCGCATGGCCAGAGGCCACGATGTCCACCGGCTACCCGTGATCGCTCCACAGAGAGACAGAACAGAGATCTGTCAATGTAAACCAGAGGTAGGCAACCTTGGCACTCCAGCTGTGGTGAAACTACAAATCCCATCATGCCTCTGCCTTGGGGAGTCATGCCTGTGGCTTTCAGAGTCTTGTCATGCCTCATGGGACTTGTAGTTCTACAACAGCTGGAGTGCCATGGTTGCCTACCCCTGATGTAAACAGACAGATCTTCATTCTGTCAGGGAAGTAGAGAGAGATCTGCTGTTCCAAGTAATCTGGAACAGCGATGTCTCTCTACTCCCTGTCAGCCCACCCCCCACACAGTTATAAACACCTACCTATGGAACATTTAACCCCTTGATCACCCCCTAGTGTTAACCCCTTCCCTGCCAATGACATTTACACAGTAATCAGTGGCTATTTTTAGCGCTGTATAAGTGTCATTGGTCCCAAAAAAGTGTCAAAAGTGTCCGATCTGTCTGCCGCAATATCGCAGTCCCACTAAAATCGCATTGCTAGTAAAAAAAAAAAGAATAATAAAAATGCCATAAATCCATCCCTTATTTTGTAGACACAATAACTTTTGCGCAAACCAATCAGTATACGCTTATTGCAATTTTTTTTTTTTTAACAGAAAAGGTTTTTCAAAAGTTGACAGGGTTACATACAGGATCATCAGACTTTTTTGCTGTACGGTACAGGGTCTAAGCAAACAGAGTAAATAATAATGAATACAGTTGCCAGTTCATTCTCTAACAATTCAGCTGTGTTTACTTCTACGTTCCAGTGAGTTTAGTTTAAATCCCGGAGTATTAAAGAGGAGAGGGGGAGGGGGGGCGGTGGGAAGGAGGACAGGGGGCTAGAGAGGGGGAGGGGGACACAGGGGGGGGGGGCAGGAGGGGGGAAAAGGAGAGGAGGGGAGGAGGGAAGGGAGGGGGTCCTCTGGGGGGCTTAAGAAGTTAGGGGCACTAATACCCAACCAGGGGTCACCTCAGGCCTCCATATTTCTCTATCCAATCATCCCATATTCTGTGAAACTTTTGAGGACATCTTCTAATTTCGTACGTTATTTTATATGAAGGCAGTACTCTGTTAACAGCCTGGAGCCATGCTATTTTTGTTGGGGGCTCTGTCGAGTAACGTCGGAACAAAATTTTCCTTCTGTAGGTCAGACATATATCTATCTCCTTCGATATCCGCCATATAGCTCAGCAGCATCAACTTGGGTTCTGGAATAATATGCAAACCAGTCACTGTCTCCAGGGTGGCAGTGATAGCCTCCCAGTATGGTCCCAGTCTGGGGCAGGCCCAAAACATGTGCCAGAATGATCCCGTCTCCACCCGGCATCTGGTACATAGTGGGTCTCTTGATGGGTAAATGTCTGCCAGTCTTTCCGGAGTGTAGTATACTCTGTGTATGAACTTTAGCTGTATAAATCTGCCCCTGGCCAAGATTAGAGAGGGTATAAAGGTAGATATACAGTCCTCCCAGTCCTCCTCCTCCAACCCCGGAATGTCTGGCCTCCACTTGTCCATGGTTCTAGTAGGTTTAAGGTCGTGGGCTACAGTGAGGTATAGAAACAGAGAGTACAGTGGCTTTCCCATCGTCCCGGAGGTGAGCAGCCTCTTCACCGAGTCAAATTCCAGAACTACTGGTTCAGCGCATGTCGTAGTTGCCAGTAACGAAATTGGAACGAGGGAGATATCGAGCAGCTATCAGGACATGCTTGAGCATGACAATGCCCTTGCCGGCCCATATCGATGGGTCTGGTATAGTTTGTAGGTGTGGGAGCATGGGGTTTCCCCATAAACGGGTATGTGGTGAGAAATGGTGTGGTTTCCTATAGATCCTCCTCACTTGCTGCCACACTGTGAGAGTAGTCACAATTGAGGCAGTGATAGCAGGGTGAGCTTTGGTTCCCTGAAAGACTAGGTTGCTAAGGGCTGCGTACGAGCCATGCACCGCAGCTTCCAACCTGACCGCTGGATTCTGCCGGGGCTGAGAAAACTACCATCGGACCGTGACGAGCACTGCTCCCAGTAGTATATCTGTAAGTTGGGAAGTGCCAGTCCCCCGCCTGACAATGGAAAGTACAATATCCGCTTGGCCACCCGGGGAGCGCGACCCCCCCATATAAATGGGATTATCACCCCCTCTACTCGTTTGAAGAAGGTTTTCGGGATTTGCATTGAGGTGTTGCAAAAATATTAAAGACATTTGAGTAAGTATATCATCTTTATTAAATTGACGCGCCCCATCGGGATAAGGGTAAGACTATGCCAGGCGTTGCATGTCCTAGTGAATTGAATCAGCAGGGGATAGACATTCCGTTCCGTAATTTTTTTTTTCTACCAAAAATATGTAGAAGAATATATATCGTCCTAAACTCATGAATACATTTTTTTTATATTTTTATTTTTTTTTGAATATGTATTATAGCAAAAAGCAAAAAAAATGTGGGTTTTTTCAAAATTGTTGCTCTTTTTTTGTTTATAGCGCAAAAAATAAAAAACGCAGAGGTGATCACACACCACCAAAAGAAAGCTTTATTTGTGGGAAAAAAGGATACAAATTTTGTTTGGGTACAACGTTGCACGACCGCGCACATGTCAGTTAAAGCAACACAGTGCCATATTGCAAAAAGTGCTCTGGTCAAAAAGTGGGTAAATCCTTCCATGGCTGAAGCGGTTAAAGTAGAAGTCCACCCTAAAGCTGAAATCTCTAAATCTACAAGCAGACTAACCTATCAAGCCCTGTAAAAAAGAAATCCCTATGCATACCTTTTTTGAAGCCGCTAAAACCCGATCCCACGTTGAGCTGTTAGAGGCGGCTACTCTGTGGAGGCGGGTGCAGAGGACACAGCCGACAACAGAAGCCCTATAGTAACTCTATGGGTGACGTCCCTTCTCATTCATTTCACAGCCATTGTGTAAAATCAAGATCACGGCACTCCTATTAGTGTATATATCATTAATTAAACATAATCACTGTAAACAAATATTTATAACTGCACAATTATGAAAAGTAAATGTGAATTATACAGTTTATAGCGAATCCAAAATAAGTCCCAAGAGTGAATAGCTTCCATAGTGAGTATAGATAAGTTTCCTCTCCACCAGCATGCAGACACACTACACACTCACCAGACTCAGTTGATCCCTATTACAGGGAGTCAAAATGTGCATAAGGGGACAATCACATGGAATCACCAATATGGCCACTAAATAGAATCCAAGTTGCCGCTAACAGCCATTCATTAGTAGATAAAGCTGTACTAAAGCTCCAATGATACCTCATGAGAGAGAATAGGGAGAGGAAAGAGGGCTCTCATCAATGCACCCACAGCCACCCCCCCTTAGTCGGTCGGGTCACCCGCATCCCCCTTGGGTTGGGTCAATCGCAATCCCCCCTCCCAAGGACCGGCCAGCGCTTCCCTCCGGGCAATGCCCTGTGGCTTCCCTTGCATTACAGCGTCTCAAAACCTGCTTCCTGATTGGCCGGGAGGAGAATCAGTAAGAATTCTTTCATATTGTCACACAGCTGGGTGGGCACTGCGCCCCGAGCCCACCCATTTTGAAGCCTATTAGAGCCTCCGGCTCTAATCACGTGCTTCAAAAAAAGAAAAATATAGCATTGGAATCCATGCATCCGGCGCCCTGCATGTAGATTAGGGGGGTCGGACACATGGATAGGGGGGCGGGGCCCATGTCCCTCTAATGCACGGGCCGCCACTGGCTCTCATAGTGCAGTAATTAAAATTATTTATTTGAAAAATTCAAGTTGGAGTTTTAGTACAGTTTCATCTACTAATGAATGGATGCCAGCAGTGAGTGTTTCAATGTTTTTATTGAGGATTTTCAGGTAACAAACAAAAAAGAACATCAAGAAGTTTATAAGCATGTAGACGTGATACAGAACCATGTAAATGCATAGGAAAGACATTCTCATTGTCTAGTTAGTTAAAGCCTAGCATATGGTGAACAGGCAATGAAGTTCAAAACAGAATAAGGTTAATTAAGTGGAGGAACTCTGTGGTATGTTTTCTGCGATACCGGGCATGCCTTCAAAGCACACAAATACCCCTATTGGGAACACTCTGTGAGTGGGCTGAGACAGATATAGTATTTGACTTTCTATCTTGTCGGTTTTTGAAGAAGAACTTTTGAGTCGTACCTCTTTGTAGGTTTTATCATAGATACCAGATTTGTTTTCAGTTGTGAACTTCGGGGAGTGGAGTCGAATGATAACTAGAGGTATGTAGATATACAGTTTATCTGGTGTATCTCTCGAACCCAACGGGAAGCCTAGTTCTCTACTGAGGTTAGAGAGGGGTATTGGATGTATGGGACAAAGGGGGTGAGGTAGTGATGGGTAAGTAGTTGCACTGTTTAGGCAACTTAATTAAGCTAGCCCCGAAATGACCCTGGGTCAAGGTATTGTGGTATGTTCAGACAGTCTGCGGAATTCCACAGGTTCTGTAAAGTGCCGCCAGCACGCCCAGGTCTTATGGAATTTTTTAGGGGTTTCCCTTGCCTGATGAACCAGGTCTTCCATTGCAGCGATCCTCCCTATGTGTTTAAGCCATTCTGAGATAGTGGGGGACGTATTGCTTTTCCAATGAACGGGTATACCTATTTTGGCTGCGTTGATAAGGTGGAGAGTCAGAGATTTTTTTTGGCCAATTGGGGTATGGAAGTATGGTGGAGAGGTTATTGAGCCAGGGTGTACTCTGGTGTATAGGTCATTATTTGGGTAACAAGGCAATGTATTTCCATCCAGAAAGGTTGTATCAGTGGACATTCCCACCATATATGAAGCATTGAACCGTGGGCTTTGTTGCATTATCAACATAGTGGGGAGACGTTGGGGTAATATTTATGTATTTTGTCTGAGGTCCTATACCATATGGAGTATATTTTAAAGCTATTTTCTTTTGTGGAAATGTTAATTGTCCCTTTGTGGATATGGGTGTGGATGTGTTCCCAATCTTCTTTGGACAGATCCAGCGTGAGTTCTGTCTCCCATTGTTGACTCCCCACGTTCTCTTTGTGATCGCAGCCAGAAAACAACATGGAGTATATATCAGATATCAGGTGTCTTTGGGGCTTCGATCTGGTGCAGAGTGCTTAAAAGGGTGTCCGTTCTCTGTGACTCAAAGGGGTGTGGTTCAGGTCTGAGATGAATGAGGGATGGAGAAAGGAAGAAAGAAAGAGGTAGGGAGGGAAGGAGAGAGAAGAAAAGCAAAGAAAGAGGGATGGAGGGACAGCAGGTCCTAATCCTACACTGCAATAGCAATATGTGTATTCCAGAAAGTGTAACAATCAGCAGATAAAGATACTCCAAACACCTGGTTTTAGCACTTCAATCATCCCAGCACTATGGTTGGTATGGTGTCAGGATGATTAAAGCACATTATTTCTATTATTACATTGTAATATAAAATTAAATCATTCAACTCACCATAATGCAGAATCAGTGGGAGCCCTGAGCCTGTCACTTGCCAAATCGCCTGCCACCAGATGCCAACAGGTGTCCCCAGCAGAGTCAGAATGCCTCCTTCCATCAGTTGTCCCTAGCAGAGTGCCTCCTTATATCAGATATCCCCAGCGGTCAGAGTGCCTCCTTATATCAGGTGTCCCCAGCGGTCAGAGTGCCTCCTTCCATCAGGTGTCCCCAGCGGTCAGAGTGCGGCCTTACATTAGGTATCCCCAGCGGAGTCTCGGCCGCCATTACAAAAGACCAGCTCTCGTGAAGTATGATCACTCGCCGAGGGGAAGAAAAAAGAGGCGGAGCCGGCCTGGTGGCTGCCAATAGAAATGGAGCTGCCGCCAACCCCCCCGCTCCCTTTCCCACAACAGGTCATAACAGCAGGCCACGGGGCAGAGGTTGGCGGCAGCTCCATTTCTATTGGCAGCTGGCTCCGACTCTTGTTTCTTCCCTCGGCGAGTGACCATGCTTCACTAGAGCTGGTCTTCTTTAAAATGGCGGCGGAGACATCGCCAATGCCGGCCCCGGATGGTGGGTGGCTCTAGTGATTCTCCGGGAGCACTCTGGAGCCTCGGGGCTAATAATAGCCTTCTCCATGCCCGAGACCCGGGGCTTTTTGGGGGCAACCTCAGAGCTGTAGCCCTGTCAACCCCCCGCTCCCAGCGCCTTTGATGCACACCACGCTTTTCAGATATTTATTTGTAAATAATATGGAAAGCCATTTATTATTTTCCTTCCACTTCCATGTGTGCCAATTTGTGTTGGTCTATCACATAAAATCCCAATAAAATACATTTACGCTTTTGGTTGTAACATGACAAAATGTGGAACATGCCAAGGGGTATGAACACATTTTCAAGGCACTTTATTGCAGGTGTTTAACACACTTTACAACGTGCAGCCCCCTACCACAATTGAAAAACTTCCATTTGCGTGGGGTAGAAACCTTTTATTGTGTTTTTTCACTTTCTAAAAATTTATCAGACGTTTTCAGCTGTCTCGTCTACAGAGCTTACGCCACTGGAGACTGGACCAGAGCAGCATCAACAAAGATATGCATACTGATTTCTTCTTTACAGGGCTAGACAGGTTAGTGTTAGATTGTGGATACCTGTAGATTTAGAGATTTTATCGTTAGGGTGGTCTTGTACTTTAATGTAATTTTAATAACTATAACAGAGGCTGAAGCATCATCCACCATATTGCGGGCTGTGTAAAGTATCATAATCCCATGTTAGGATACTGACCTGAAGTTTGCATACATTGTAAGACAAAAGCATCTGGAGCGTATTTGTGAAATCTATATTGCAGCCAAATCAGTGAGTGTATGCGGCTTTCTGTTTGTACAACTGAGACAATATTGTCTACCGATGCCGCAGATGACTGGCAAGACAACAGCTCATCTCTGCATAAGTTAGAACATTTTTCTGCACATGATAGAGACAATGCATGGAACAACTGGCACCATCTTCTAACATCTAGATTAAGGAGAACTCCTGGCTTTATACACTCCGAATACGGCCAGCTACCGACGTTGATGCCAATGTCGTTTGCTTTTGAACTTGTCCTATTTCTTTATTATGCAATGCCCCAAGCAAACAGCAAGCGGGATCCTGTCTAGAAATAACAATGTTAATGATGTAAGAGGGAATTTAACAGCGGGAGAACTTTTCATTTTGTGAGAGCAACATAAGAGGGCAATAAAAACACAGATGGCTCTTAGTATCCTAGACTCAACCTGTAAGAAGTAATTGCAATGGAAATATTATTGGGTAGTAATTTGACAGCACAATAAAGATATTATACAGATCTAATTGCCGCGTGTATTAAAATAAATAAGTAGTGTTAATGTAGCTTTTGATCTTTTTGTCAGCCACCTGCATGTCATTTATTTTTCTTTTATTCACAAAGTGCCTCAACATTCCAAGATATTTATAAACTTGCTACACCTTTTTAAACTCAGAAAATCTTATAAACACCATATCAGTTTTTAAAGTGCTGCTCCACTAAATAATTACAGAGGTATTAAACCCAAAAGAAAACATTTATTATATTGCAGCTTACCAATTCTTAGATGCAATGACTGCATTTGTTTTCATTTTTAGGCTTTCATTCTTCTATTGTCATCTGGTGATCCAGCCGATAAGTAAAAAAACAAACTCTCTTGCAGATGTAGCCAGTTACAGGGTTGAGACAGAGCATTTACTACTGACAGGGGAGCTTGCAATAATTCGATTTTATTTATTTATGTAAAATCTTTATCCCACAAGTAAAAAAAAAAAATGGTTTGCAATAACTGCTTATAAAGTGTTAGCTGCAATTCAGTTTCAGTTTGATAGTGTATCTAAATCTATCTACAAACTGACAATGATACTGTCTAATTGTGCCCTCTGTGGTCCTTCATCCAGAGTTAGGGCATTCTAATACAGGAGGTGTGTTACTGGGCAGATCACCAGGTGAAAACAGAAGGAAAAAAAGAAATCTAATGCAGCCACCACATATAATGATTGGTAAGCATCAATATATTACATTTTTGTTTTTTTGCATAATACCAACTTACTTGTGTATTTGAAATACATGTAGCACCCTCTAGATAAGTAGGTGCTAGAGGTAGGATTTTTCTGTTAGAGTAGGAAACTTTAGGCAGGCCTAGCTGATGGCTAGGCCTGCTTGTTTTCATTTTGGACTGGGAGCGGATCAGTGTAGAGCTGGTGACTCACAGGCAATCTCCCTGAGACCTCCCTCTTGCTTTCCAGCAAGCTCTGGAAGGAAGAGGGAGGTCTCAGGGAAGTTGCCTGTGAGTCCCCAGCTCTACACTGAGCCTCTCCCAGCTTAAAATGAAAACAAACAGGCCTAGCCATCAGCTAGGCCTGCCTAAAGTTTCCTACTCTCACAGAAAAATCCTACCTCTAGCACCTACTTATCTAGAGGGTGCTACATGTATTTCAAATACATAAGTAAGTTGGTATTATGCAAAAAAACAAAAATGTAATATATTGATGCTTACCAATCATTATATGTGGTGGCTGCATTAGATTTCTTTTTTTCCTTCTGTTTTCACCTTTGTTGTGTGCGCGATCAGCAGGACCTAAGAGAAGGAGGAGAACGTCTGATCCTTGAGTGCCATGTGCAATGTGGAATGTCCTGATCACATCCTCAGCTCCAGGACTGTGAGAACCTCACCATCCATGGTAAGTGACACTGGGACACCTTTCCTCTCCTCTGCTCTATACATTACTCACTCTGTGTCACTGGGGATGTCAGCTCTGGTCAGAGATTTTTAGCACTGATGGTGGATTTTAGCACTGGAGATGTTAGCAGTGGTGATCGTGTGTAGAAGAGCTGGGTGACTTTATAAATAGTTGTTGGTGGGTGGCAGTGTGTGTCTGGAGAGGAGTTTGTTTTCTCGGGCTATGTGACGTTGGTGCTGTCACCCAGCAGGGGAATGTCAATCATTAACACAGCGATCTGATCAGTCCTCTCCAGTGTTTGTAAAGCCATTAGGGGCATTCAGGGGAAGATGAATGATTCCATACAGATGGGCTCTCTGCATTCATCTTCATCATCATCATCCTCATATGTCCCCAACTTTTCCCAAAGTCCCAGCACAGGCATTGGTGACACACATTCGAAAATTCGTACATTCGTAAATTCATACATTCGTAAATTCGTACATTCATAATTTTGTAAATTTGCAAATTCAGAAAAGAAATAAAATCTAAAAAATTGAAAGAGCGAACATCCAAAAATTTTAAATAATATCTAACTAACTAATAATAACTAACTATTAAATTATAGGTATTGGAATTTCCTTTCAAATTTGGCTATTAGAGAACGTAACAAATACAAATTTACCCGAAGTTACAAATTTTCCGAAGTAACGAATGCCGCATCTAAACAAATGGAACAGAAGGAATTAATAATAAATAATAATAATAAAAGGTTATTATTATTGTTTTTATTTATTGTTATTAATTTGCTGCATTCCATTTGTTTAGATACGGCATTCGTTATTTCGGATAATTCTTAACTTTGGATAAATTTGTATTCGCTACATTCACTAACAGCCACATTTGAAAGGAAATTCCAATACCTATAATTTAATAGTTAGTTATTATTAGTTAGTTAGATATTTCAAATTTTCGGATGTTTGCTCTTTCAAATTTTTAGATTTTCTTTCTTTTCGGAATTTGCGACTTTATGAAATTACGAATTTACGAATGTACACATTTACGAATAGTTAGTATTAGTTAAGTTATTATTAGTTTGTTTTTCAGGTTTTCTAATTTTCGGATTTTCGTTCTTATTTTCGGATTTTCGTTCTTTTGAATTTTCTTTCTTATTTTCAAATTTTCGGATTTTCGAATTTACAAATTTCCGAATTTATACATTTACGAATATTCGAATTCACGAATATTCAGAAAAATTTGTTAAATGGGTTTTCGTTAATTCGGATATTTCCGAATTAACGAATTTGTAGAAATTCGTTAAAAAAAGAATTCGGAACAAAACATATGGCACATGTCTACAGTAATCAGGGCATTACATAACCACTCCAAAATTCACAAATCTTTTATAATGTGATGTGTGCAATGCACCTGCTGCTCAGCAGTGAGGATAGCAGAAACAATGAACACATATTACAAATATTATTCAAAGAGACTCAAAATAATCATAGTGCAAGTTCAATAACAAAACATTGAACACTGACATAGGAGAGATAACATCACAAAATAAAAACTAACCCCTCTATTCTCCTAAGACCCCTTTCACACTGAGGCAGTTTTCAGGTGCTTTAGCGCTAGAAATAGCACCTATAAAGTGCCTGAAAACTGCCTCCCATGCCACCCCAGTGTGAAAGCCGAGTGCGTTACAAAAAGTCCTGCAAGCAGCATCTTTGGGGCAGTTTGGGAGCGGTGTATACATCGCTCCCAAAATGCCCCTGCCATTGGAATGAATGTGCAGCACTTCCATAGTGCCTGAAAAGCGCTTCTGAAGAGCCGCAACACGGGCGGTAAAGCGTCGCTAAAACAAGTGGCACTTTACCACTAACGCACGGGCGGCCCCAGTGTGAAAGGGCTCTGCTTTTACAGGCTTTTGAGCTTTTATTCCTCTGCCTAAGGCCTCATAAGCACGGGCGTTAGTAACACCGTGTTTTTGAGCTGTTTTTACAGCTTAAGAATGCCACTCCATGTTATTCAATGGCCTCATACACATGCTGACGTTTTTGAGCTGTAAGTGGCGTCGGCGTTCTTAAGCTGTAAAAATAACGCAGGACCAGCACGTTCAGAAGCTGCAGCCCCCTTATGATGTCACAGGGCTGTGCCATCATAAGGACGGGGCTTCCAGATGACATCAGCTGGTGGCCCCGCCCCATGCCAATATAAGCCATTCTGCAGCACAGACCCGCCATTCGAGTGGGAGAGAGCGACAAGTCAACATTGGAAGAAGAGAAGAGGGAGAATGCAGCGGAGAAGACAGCGGCAAAAGAGCAGAAGACCAGCAGAAGATAGAAGGCCCCTCAGAAGAAAGCAGGTCCCCACAAAAGAGCAGAAGAAAGAAGAGCCTGAGCTGATTTAATAAACTATTTTAAAAAGCTGTGTAGTGTGTTTTTTTGACACTTTTTTTTTAGGTGAATGGGTAGGGGTATGATGTACCCCATTCTCATTCACATAGGGTGGGGGGCCGGGATCTGGGGGACCCCTTGTTAAAGGGAGCTTTTCAGATTCTGATAAGCCCTCGCCCGCAGACCCCGACAACCAACGGCCAGGGTTGTCGGGAAGAGGCCCTTGTCCTCATCAACATGGGGACAAGATGCTTTGGGGGGGCGCTCGCTCGTCCCCACCCCTTTCCTGGCCTGCCAGGCTATATGTTTGGATAGAGGTCTGGTATGATTTTGGGGGGACCCTACGCCGTTTTTTCGGCATAGGGGTTCCCCTTTAAATCCATACCAGACCGAAGGGTCTGGTACCTCTTGGGGGGAACCCCACGCAATTTGTTTTTCATTTTTGTGGGGATTCCCCTTAAATATCCTCAGCACACAAGTTGCATTCTATGCAGATAAGATAAAAGCCTCCTATGTGTAGTAGCCCCCCTAATATTTACCCAAGCTGGGTGCGGACCTGGAGGGGTTTGTTTGCGCCTCCCCAAAAATTGTTAGCACCAGCCGCCAATGATCAGCATTGTGCTCCAAGGAAAAGGAATGTGTTAGAACTACATAATATTGTGTTAGGACCCATTCACACTGCCTGCACACCAACCTGGAGTACAGGGGTGGCCCGTCGATTGTGGGCGCAGGAGCGCCGCCCTCACCCATCCCTTCCGCTACCTCCCCTATCCATGTACCTGATCCCTTTCAGGACGCCAGGCTGCATGAATTAGAATTGTGGGGGTGGACGGGGGCGTTTTTTTTTAAGCACTTATTAGAGCCAGAGGCATCAAATTAGGTGTGTAACTGTATTCGCTGTTGTAACAGTGATCCTCCTCCCGGCCAATCAGGTAACAGATTTAGACACCTGTCACCTGATTGGCTGAAAGGACAGACGATCCTATTGGACGCCTAGGAGGAGTAGGGGAGGAGCCGCATGCTGGAAGCCCCTGTGGTCAAGAGGATACAGAGCGACTGCACGCTACCCGCCTAGATGGGGTAATTGCAGGGGAAAATAATGGGGAAGAGATGCCGCTCGGGGGTGGGGGGGTGCCGCTCGGGGGGGGGGGGGGTGGTTGTTTGTCGCCCCCCCAAAAGAAAAAAAAACACCAGCCGCCACTGCTGGAGTGGTTTTGGGTGCAGTGAACCACGAATGGGTGGGGGTGGCATGCGCATTTCAGCGCATCACACTGTTTTCTTTTATCATTATTTTAACTTTATTCAAAGTGCACAAAGTCACACTTTATTTATATCACCACACAGCTGCTTAGTGTGTTGAGCTGCTGTGCAGTGACATGTGGTTCCATCCAGTGCACTGCAATTAAATACAGCATGGTTTTTTTATTTTTTGCATCTGTCAAATAGATATAATCAAACTCTTTCAATGATATATTTAAAAGTCATTTTTATTAGAACCTTTTCCTTGAGTACAATACAAGAAAGAATTCACCATCTTCACACACAAGTATAAGCAGGCATACGGTCAGGTAGTCAGCAATATCGAAAAAATGACTCGCCATGTGAGGTCGTCACCGCCGACCACAAAAAAGAAC
>BLSH010473152.1:985667-998509 GCA_018402905.1 Glandirana rugosa | reverse complement strand
CCCCAGATACCCCCCAGCCTGATCACCACCCCCCCAGATACTCCCAGTCTGATCACACCCCCATATCCCTCCACTCTGATCACACCCCTCTTTCATACCTCTCTCCTAACACACCCCCAGGTAGGGATGGGCCGAACACCCCCTGGCTCAGTTCGCACCAGAACACCGCGAACAGGCAATAAATTCGTGAAAACGCGCAAACCTTATTAAAGTCAATGGGACACAGATGAAAAATCAAAAATGCGAATTTTAAAGGCTTATATGCAAGTTATTGCCATAAAAAGTGTATGGGGACCCGGTGTCAGGTCACCCGGGGTCAGATGACAGATGCACACTGCTGGGGTGTGAATCGCACCGCTGGGGTTGGGAAGCGCACTGCTAAGGTTGTGGACCTATAGCCGACTGCTGTGACTAGAGATCAGGATGGTGCAGGGAAGGGGGACTGCTGGGACCCTGACACAGATTGCACAGGGAGCTAGAGCATAGTGAGGAGTCTAAGAGCCAGCAGGTGTTCACCAGAGCCTCTGGTGGTGAGGATGGACTTGACTGCAACTGGATCCAGGTCGCGGCCCCCCGTGGGTCCCCCTGCTCACACTCACAGCAGGTTACAGGTAACTGGGAGAGGAGGAAGCAGTGAAAGATAGCAAGAGAAGGTCAGTGGGAGAGCCAAGGGTAAGGGCTGCAAGCAGACAGAACAGACAGGAGACATGCCAAGGTCAGGATTACAGGCGACAGGGAAGGTCAAAGAACAAGCCCGAGATCGGGGACACTAGCAGACAAGGAAGGTCAAGAACACGCTATGATCGGTACAAGAGAACAAATGAAGAGCACACGGCAGAAGCTAACACTCAAGCCAAACACACAATATTGATCAGCAACGAGGTTTGTAGCACATGTTCTTAAATAGTGTTTCCTTAATTGAAGACTGAGGTGGAGTTCACTGAGAGGAGATTACTTAGCCCACAGGTGGTGATGTGCACGGCACAACACATTTTTTTGACATGACGTCAGAAGGGGGCGGGGTCACTCAGTCAAGTAACCTCTCACAGTTACTCTTGTTGGGCACAGGAACAGGCCCAGCTGTTGAAAATTATTTCAAAAATTGTAATGACGTGTCCCAGTCAAACGGGCGCAGGAAAATTGGGCCTTGGCTGTTGGATGTTGGCAGAACACTGCAACCCCTCACAGTTACTCTTGTTGGGCGCAGGAACGGGACCTGCTGTTAAAAAATATTTCAAAAACTGTAAGACATGCTCCAGTCAAAAAGGTGCAGAAAAAAATGGGCCTTGGGTGTTGGTGGTGGCAGAACATTGCAACCCCTCACAGTTACTCTAGTTGGATGCAGGAACGGGCCCTGCTGTTGTAAATTATTTTAAAAATTGTAATGGCATTCCCCAGTCAAACAGGTGCAGGAAAAGTGGGCCTTGGGTGTTGGTGGTGCCCTAAACCCAAAGTATTGTTGGAAGCTAGCATCATCAGGCTCAGGAGGAATAGGATAAGCATCATCAATGGAGTCTGTGGGCAGGAGCACTATTTGATCTGTTACAAACCCTCCAGCAGCACAGAATGTCTGTTCAGAAAGCACGCTGGATGCAGGACAAGCCAGTAGCTCGATTGCATTTTGAGCCAGTGGTCCATCCTCCAGTAACTCAGGGGATGCTCAGTTGGAAAGGTCTCCAAGTCTGCTCTTGCCCTTAGATATTCCTGCTCCATATAATTCAGACGCTGCCAATGGTTTCTTGAACCAGTCCTGGGCACTGAGGACTGAAGAATTCAGAAATCGGTCAGCCGGCCACCTTCTCAACCGTTCTTCCTCTGATAGAACGAAGCCTCAGAAACACGTTGTCCAGCACCAGGAAATGGTAACCTCCTAGGGTCCAGAAAGGCATTGAGCAAACTTTTCTTCAAGTTATCCTGAAGATGTTTCATCCACTGCTCCCTCTGCAAAGGCAAGATGAGCTCTGCAACTTTATCTTTGTAGCTTGGATCAAGAAGGGTTACCAGCCAGTAATGATCCCTCTCCTTGATACCACATACTCTCTGGTCTTTTTTGCAGGCTTCACAGAATCAGGGAGGCCATGCAGCATACGTTTGAGGAGGCATGAGAGTCCTCTGGGTCACTGAGGATGACATTGTCAGGAACTACTTCCTCCCAGCCATGTAAAACTCCTTGGGTTTCTGAGTACTGAAAACCATCCCTTGAAGACTGCTGCTTGTTATCCTCTACATCCATGCTGAAACGATGCTCTTCCTTCTCTTCCTCCTGTGTGTTTGGCAACCCTGCAGGAATGCTATCTGTATAAAGTCCTCCTCTTCCTCCCACTGTTCTGCCTCAAGTGCGCTGTCCATGATTCCACAAAGCATGTGCTCCAGCAGGAAGACTAGAGGGACAGTGTCACTGATGCATGCATTGTCGCTGCTCACCATCCTTGTGGCCTCCTCAAATGGTGACAGGACAGTGCATGCATCCTTGACCAGCAGCCAAGCTCCCCTGAGCCTGTCCTGCTGCCATACTCACACAGGTACTCATTGATGGCCCTCTGCTGTGCGTGCAGCCGATGTTGGGCTCAATGTTGAGTTCCACAACCCAATGTCAAAAATGAGGCGGTTGGTGGGCAGGTTGAATTCCCGCTGAACGTCAGCCAGCCGAGCACTGCCATTGTATGACCGCCGGAAATGACCACAGACTTTTCTGGCCTGCCTCGCCGTGAAGGAAAGGTAACATCCCTGAACATGCCTGCTGGACCATGAGCCATTGGTATTATGAACCTTGTTGCCGACCGCCCTGTCCAAGGAGGCCAAAACATTGCCTTCCACATGACGGTATAGAGCTGGAATGGCCTTATGTAAAAAGGAATTTCTTTTGGGAACCTATAGTTAAATTAGGGTGCCCCTGCACTACTATTCTTACATACAAATGGCTTCCAAGGTGTCAATATCAAGTATGGCGGAATCGCTGCAATATCTAAGTGTATACAGCACCACAATATGGATTAATAAGTTATAATAATGATAATGCGCAAATCCACATGTAAACTATTCCGTTAATCTCCAGGTATATCTATAAATCTAAAGTGTATACGTGCAATTCATACATCCAAAAACAACAAAAAATACAGTGAGTAACAAAATAATCAGTGAACAATTAATATACAGGGTGGGCCATTCATATGGATACACCTTAATAAAATGGGAATGGTTGGTGATATTAACTTCCTGTTTGTGGCACATTAGTATATGTGAGGGGGGAAACTTTTCAAGATGGGTGGTGACCATGGCGGCCATTTTGAAGTCGGCCATTTTGAATCCAACTTTTGTTTTTTCAATAGGATGAGGGTCATGTGACACATCAAACTTATTGGGAATTTCACAAGAAAAACAATGGTGTGCTTGGTTTTAACGTAACTTTATTCATGAGTTATTTACAAGTTTCTGACCACTTATGAAATGTGTTCAATGTGCTGCCCATTGTGTTGGATTGTCAATGCAACCCTCTTCTCCCACTCTTCACACACTGATAGCAACACCGCAGGAGAAATGCTAGCACAGGCTTCCAGTATCCATAGTTTCAGGTGCTGCACATCTCGTATCTTCACAGCATAGACAATTGCCTTCAGATGACCCCAAATATAAAAGTCTAAGGGGATCAGATCGGGAGACCTTGGGGGCCATTCAACTGGCCCACGAAGACCAATCCACTTTCCAGGAAACTGTTCATCTAGGAATGCTCGGACCTGACACCCATAATGTGGTGGTGCACCATCTTGCTGGAACTATGATGTCGGTGATAGGGAATTGCTGGCCATCAAGTCGGCTTTGGAGGAATGGCGGTACCTCCTGGAAGGAGCAGCTCACCCGGTATTGGTTTTTACTGACCATAAAAACCATAAAAAAACATATGCTGTGAAGATACGAGACGTGCAGCACCTGGTCAGAAACTTGTAAATAACTAATGAAAGAATAAAGTTATGTTAAAACCAAGCACACCATTGTTTTTCTTGTGAAATTCCCAATAAGTTTGATGTGTCACATGACCCTCTTCCTATTGAAAAAACAAACGTTGGATTCAAAATGGCCAACTTCAAAATGGCCGCCATGGTCACCACCCATCTTGAAAAGTTTCCCCCCTCACATATACTAATGTGCCACAAACAGGAAGTTAATATCACCAACCATTCTCATTTTATTAAGGTGCATCCATATAAATGGCCCACCCTGCATATATAAAAGTATGAAACATATGCATACAATGGTCCCGTTCATATATGTGCACAATACTTCTGATGAATCCAGTTCCTGAAAAAAGTGCTTCGTGCTAAGATAAGGTATGTGACAAATATGTCCAAATGCTGAACAAATGAATAAATGAGGCAATTGATGAAAATGTGCATCTATATGAATAAATAGTGAAGTTGATCCAGTTCAATAACAAAGTGCTCAGGTGCTAAAAGTCCACATAAAGGTGACTCAAAACTGCAGTGATAAAGTGATACTGTGAATCCACCACTGTGCTCACAGAGCGCTCACCTCAAACAAATTGAAATACAGTCTGAAGCAAACACTGGGTACTTTAATGGCTCTCCATGGTCCCGTCAGGGATGTATCTCTCAGTTGTGCAGCGCCTTTAAGAACTCCCATACGTATATAAAACAGATAAGCAGAAGCCTCCCATAGTGTAAAACCTTTTAAAACTAAATCTTTAATAGACGCCAAATGACTACCAGCTAAAAAGGCAGCAGTTGTAGTGCTAGCAATTTGGCCAAGCTAGCATTTAGACGCTGAGCATGTGGATGGCTGGGACAGTATTTTTTTTATGGTTCAGCAACTGGGTAGGGAATTTAGCCTGCTGAAATCAACTGGTGGTGTACTGCTAGCAGACTGGCTGCAAGTACTTGTGGCACCCATTGCTATACCTTCATTCCTCTCAATGCAGGCTTTTGAGAGGACTGGAGATATAGTAAGGGTTGGGGTCACAGATGAGGAGCAAGCAGAAGTCCGCCTTGCTTTATGATGTGGGTCTTTGAGGTGCTGTTGCCAAGGATTGCATGGCAGGTCATCATATGTCTTGTCGAGCATGTGGTGCCCAAGCGGCTGCTGTTCTGTCTGTGCTTGATCCGCTTCAGACATAGATTGAAAACAGCAATGGTGCGATCTACTGCACAAGTGTTGAAAAAAGCCCACTTCATTGAACTTTTGTAAGTCAGCCAGAAGTCAGCAGTGGCCTGCACCTGTGGAGCTCTGTGGTGTGATGCAATAGGGTGGCTTCCCTTAAACTGGCCCCTGAAGGGCATCTGCCTCATTGGAGTTGTGCCTCCTCCTCCCCCTCCTCCTCACTTTCCTCCTCTCTTCTCTCAGGCACCCAAGTAGTGTCAGTGTCCTCATCATCTCCTCCCTCCTCGTCCCTGGAGCAAACTTGGCAATATGCTGCAGCTGGGGGAACATGGCTGCTAGTCCTTCTGTGGCACCCCCTCTCTCTAGTCTCACGTTACTCCCTTCCTCAACCTGGGAACCAACATCGAAGCCTTCAAATTGCTGCGTATTCTCCATCAGCATGTATTCGACACTATGGTCGAATAATTCTGATGACTCCTCCGTGCATGATGATGGAGCTATGGAAGGAGTAACTGTGAAATAGGCTGCTTTGGCAGCTACATTTGAATACAAACTAGTATGAGCCTGGGTGACAGAGGATGAGGAGGATGAGGATGGCTAAGTTATCCACACCACCAACTCTTCTGCATGTTGAGGCTCAATAACATGGCCAACAGCAGAGAAAAAGGACAAGCATGACCCGCCTGCAGAGTATGCACCATATCCGCCATCACTTTACACTTTAGGCACAGAGGCTGCTTGCCCTCTTTTATTGGCCTGGGAGCATCTGCCTCTCCTTGATGGCCTTCCAGACATGATGGGGATTTTTTTGAACACCGCACTACGCTGTATTATATACTATACCCTGCCAAATGCACTGTATATATAGTCTACACTGATTGTAATATATATATATATATATATATATATATATATATATATATATACACACAGTTGCCAGAAAAAAGTATGTGAACCCTTTGGAATGATATGGATTTCTGCACAAACTGGTCATAAAATGTGATCTGATCTTCATCTAAGTCACAACAATAGACAATCACAGTCTGCTTAAACTAATAATACGCAGAGAATTAAATGTTACCATGTTTTTATTGAACACACCATGTAAACATTCACAGAGCAGGTGGAAAAAGTATGTGAACCCCTAGACTAATGACATCTCCAAGAGCTAATTGGAGTGAGGTGTCAGCCAACTGGAATGCAATCAATGAGATGAGATTGGAGGTGTTGGTTACAGCTGCCCTGTTCTATAAAAACACACACCAGTTCTGGGCTTGCTTTTCACAAGAAGCATTGCCTGATGTGAATGATGCCTCTCACAAAAGAGCTCTCAGAAGACCTAAGATTAAGAATTGTTGACTTGCATAAAGCTGGAAAGGGTTATAAAAGTATCTCCAAAAGCCTTGCTGTTCATCAGTCCACGGTAAGACAAATTGTCTGTTAATGGAGAAAGTTCAGCACTGCTGCTACTCTCCCTAGGAGTGGCCGTCCTGTAAAGATGACTGCAAGAGCACCGCGCAGACTGCTCAATGAGGTGAAGAAGAATCCTAGAGTGTCAGCAAAAGACTTACAAAAGTCTCTGGCATATGCTAACATCCCTGTTAGCGAATCTACGATACATAAAACACTAAACAAGAATGGATTTCATGGGAGGATACCACAGAGGAAGCCACTGCTGTCCAAAAAAAACATTGCTGCACGTTTACAGTTTGCACAAGAGCACCTGCATGTTCCACAGAAGTACTGGCAAAATATTCTGTGGACAGATGAAACCAAAGTTGAGTTGTTTGGAAGAAACACACAACACTATGTGTGGAGAAAAAGAGGCACAGCACACCAACATCAAAACCTCATCCCAACTGTGAAGTATGGTGGTGGGTGCATGATGGTTTGGGGCTGCTTTGCTGCGTCAGGGCCTGGACATATTGCTATCATCTAAGGAAAAATGAATTCCCAAGATTATCAAGACATTTTGCAGGAGAACTTAAGGCCATCTGTCCAGCAGCTGAAGCTCAACAGAAGATGGGTGTTGCAACAGGACAACAACCCAAAGCATAGAAGTAAATCAACAACAGAATGGCTTAAACAGAAGAAAATACGCCTTCTGGAGTGGTCCAGTCCGAGTCTTGACCTCAACCCGATTGAGATGCTGTGGCATGACCTCAAGAAAGCAATTCACAACAGATATCCCAAGAATATTGCTGAACTGAAACAGTTCTGTAAAGAGGAATGGTCAAGAATTTCTCCTGACCGTTTGCACGTCTGATCTGCAACTACAGGAAACGTTTGGTTGAAGTTATTGCTGCCAAAGGAGGTTCAACCAGTTATTAAATCCAAGGGTTCACATACTTTTTCCACCTGCACTGTGAATGTTTACATGGTGTGTTCAATAAAAACATGGTAACATTTAATTCTTTGTGTTTTATAGTTTAAGCAGACTGTGATTGTCTATTGTTGTGACTTAGATGAAGATCAGATCACATTTTATGACCAATTTGTGCAGAAATCCATATCATTCCAAAGGGTTCACATACTTTTTCTTGCAATTGTAGATATATATATATATATATATATATATATATATATATATATTAGACTGTACATATATATATATAGATACACCATTTGAAGTTGTACTATATACTGTACACCAGTGAATGCACTATATATAGTCTACACTCAATGCACTGTATATATATATATATATATATATATATATACAGTATCTCACAAAAGTGAGTACACCCCTCACATTTTTGTAAATATTGTAATATATCTTTTAATGTGACAACACTGAAGAAGTTACACTTTGCTACAGTGTAAAGTAGTGAGGGTAGAACTTATATAACAGTGTAAATTTGCTGTCCCTTCAAAATAACTCAACACACAGCCATTAATGTCTGTACCGTGCACTGAATGTGCTGTATATATAGTCTACACTGAATGAACTATATATATATATATATATATATATATACAGGTCATGTGCATGCTTTGGCCAATCAGTGGGTGACATTGCCTGCTGTCTCACGCTGCATTATGGGGCACTCGAATTTGCAGAGAATGCCCCATAATGTTCGAGATTGTGCGAACGGGCAAACATTGGGGCCATCCCTACCCCCAGGTGCTATCATACACACCTTGGGTTTACCAATCCCTCAGATCTCACCAATCGTGCAGTTCCTCCCAGTCCTGTGGCTCCTCCTCCAGATGATGTCAGTGGAGGAATATGCAGCACACTGGGGTGGGTTAGCTGTCAGTAGGGCAGGCATGACAAGACCTCCATCCAAATCTCTGGTGGCAGCAGCAGCTGCAAAGAGTGTAGAGCCTCCAATACCCTTACCTACTCCTCTGATGGCGCCCCCCGACCTGACTCCAGCATGCACAGCCAACCCACACCTCCGTGCTGCCTGACAGCAGGGCCCCAGCTCCTCCTTGCACACATGGGAATTTGCCCACCGCTCTGCCTTCCTCTGCCTCACTGGATTCGCTCTGACAGTGGTACACACACTCACTGCCCCACCAGCATTCTGCTGTCTCCGGCTCTCTCATGGTGACATCATCCTGCCTGAAAAGCAGACAAACTAAAACTTCCATGCTGCACCCTCTCTTCTATGGGGCGCAGGGTGACATTTTTAGTTAGAGTATAAAAAAAACGTTATGCCCACTTTTGCACAGCTTTTAGTACAGACCTTTAAAGTAAACCTGTGGTATTAAAAAGATGTAGGCTGCCATTACTACCCTGTCCGGAAAATGCTAGTTGCCTTTCTGTCTTGCTTTTTTTAATGGCATTAATATTTTCCAAGTAACTGATCCAGAAAGAGAATGTGGATAAGGAATTCTAACTTTACTTGCAGAATACATGTTCTGGATCAGTAAGTCAGACCTTAACAATTAACATTTTCAAAAGGGCTCTATTCATATTCGCACTAGACATGTGCATGATGAAAAAAAATGTTTTGTTTCATTTTGTCTATATTCATTAATCTAGTTATTTTGTTTCAGTAAATTCGGTTGATTCATTCAATTCCTATTCGGAATTCATATTTGGAATTCATTTTATGTCTTCTCTCAAATTCTCTTCGAATATACCAATTTCTTTCTATTCAAAACGTTTGAATCGATACATTTCGAATCATCGAATCGAAAATGTTATATTTTTTTTGATTCGAATGCGGCAAAGTAAACAAACAAAAGAAAGATCTTTATCAAATGATTACAACGACTCTTTAAATTAGCTTTGGCTTAACAAAAACAGCATTATTTCGAAATGGTATTTTAATAACATGCACAGTCTTTGATTTCAGAAATATGTTTACAGTTCGAAATCAAATGGAATTCGATGTAAAATTCATTAGAATTTCACTTTGAATTTTGGAAATTCAGATGAATTTAGATTCATTATTTGGAGCATTCGGTAACCTTTGTTTATACTGTAATTCAGGTATTCGGATATATTCGAGTCACGTACAGCCTGGCAGTCCTGACAGTCAGTGGTACATGTAGTGGAGTTCAATCCGTATTTGAGATTTGTATTCGAAATTCGTATTCGGAATTCATTTTATGTCTTCTTTCAAATTTCCTTTGAATTTACAGATTTTTTCGATTTGAATCGTTTGAATCGATAAACTTCGGAACGGTTGAATTGAAAATGTTATATTTTTTTTGATTTGAATGCGACAAAGTGAACAAACAAAGGAAAAATCTTCGTCAAATGATCACAATGACTCTTTAACCACTTCAATACAGGACGTTTATACCCCCTTCCTGTCCAGACCAATTTTCAGCTTTCAGCGCTCTCACATTTTGAATGACAATTACTCTCTCATGCTACACTGCACCCAAACAAAATTTTTATAATTTTTTTCACACAAATAGAGCTTAGTTTGGTGGTATTTGATCACCTCTGCAGTTTTTATTTTTTGCGCTATAAACAAAAAAAGCCGACCATTTTGAAAAAAAAAAAAACAATATTTTTTACATTCTGCTATAAAACATACCCGATAAGAAAATAAAAAAAAAAAAAAACATCATTAAGCCAATATGTATTCTGCAGGGGTTTTTATTTTTTGCGACATAAGTGAAAAAAAGTGCGAAAATTTTGAAAAAAAAACACCTTTTTTTTTAGTTTCTATGATAACATTTTGCAAATAAGTAATTTTTGTTCATAAATTTGGGCCAAAACCTATACTGCTACCTATCTTTGGTAAAAATAACACAAATAAGTGTATATTATTTGGTCTGTGTGAGTTATAGAGTCTACAAGCTATGGTGCCAATCATTGAAAATTGATCACATCTGATGCACTGATGGCCTATCTCATATCTTGATTCTCTGGAATGTCAGGAAAGTGCAAATACCCCCCAAATTACCCCTTTTTGAAAAGTAGACATTCCAAGGTATTTAGTATGAGGCATGGCGAGTTTTTTGAAACTGTACTTTTTTCCCACAATTCTTGGGAAAATTAAGAATTTTTTTTTTTTTTTTGCACAAAATTGTCATAACAACAAGTTATTTCTCACACACAGCATATGCATACTTCCAATTACACCCCAAAATAAATTCTGCTACTGCCCCGAGTATGGCGATGCCACATGTGTGAGACTTTTTCACAGCCTGGCCACATAGAGAGGTCCAACATGCAGGGAGCACTGTCATGCATTCTAGGAGCAGAATTTTCACATCTAATTTTCTAATGACCTATTACACTTTTGAAGGCCCTGGAGCACTACAACAATGGAATTACCCACAAAATGACCCCATTTTGGAAAGAAAACATCCCAACATATAATCTATGAGGCATTATGAGTCTTTTGAATGGTTCATTTGTTTCCGCAAGTCTTCAAAATACGTGGAAAGAAAATGAAAACGCTTTTATTTTTACACAAAGTGGTCAATTTATAAGATATTTCTAACACATAGCATGTACATAGCAAAAATTACCCCCCAAAATATATTCTGCTACTCATCCCAAGTATGGTGATACCACATGTGTGAGACCTTTACACAACCTGGCCACATAGAGAGGTCCAACATGCAGGGAGCACCGTCAGGCGTTCTAGAAGCATAAATTACACATATAATTTCCTAACCACCTATTACACTTTTGAAGGCCCTGCAGCACCAGGACAATAGAATTACCCACAAAATTACCCCATTTTGGAAAGCAAACATCCAAACGTATATTCTATGAGGCATTATGAGTCTTTTGTACGGTTCAATTTTTTTCCACAAGTCTTCGGAAAACGAGGAAAGAAAATGAAAACGTATTTTTTTTCACAAAGTGGTCAATTTATATGATATTTTGAACACATACAAAGCATGTATATAGCAAAAATAACCCCCCAAAATATATTCTGCTATATGTCCCCAGTATGGCGATACCACATGTGTGAGACTTTTTCACACCCTGGTCACATAGAGGGGTAGAACATGCAGGGAGCACCGTCAGGCATTCTAGGAGCAGAAATTTCACATCTAATTTCCTAACGACCTATTACACTTTTGAAGGCCCTGGAGCACCAGGACAATGGAATTACCCACAAAATGACCCAATTTTGGAAAGCAAACATCCCAACATATATTCTATGAGGCATTATGAGTCTTTTGAATGGTTCATTTTTTTCCACAAGTCTTTGAAAAATGTGGAAAGAAAATGAAAACACTTTTATTTTTACACAAAGTGGTCAATTTATAAGGTATTTCTAACACATAGCATGTATATAGAAAAAATAAACCCCCGAAATATATTCTGCTACTCGTCCCGACTATGGCAATACCACATGTGTGAGACCTTTTCACACCCTGGCCACATACAGAGGCCAAACATGCAGGGAGCACCGTCAGGCGTTCTAGGAGCATAAATTACACATAAAATTTCATTGATACCTATCACACTTTTGAAGGCCCTGGAGCACCAGGATAGTGGAATTACCCACAAAATTACCCCATTTTGGAAAGCAAACACCCGAGGTATATTCTATGAGGCATGGGCTGCAGATAGGTACTCGGGTACTCTGATGGGCTGCAGATAGGTACTCTGGTACTTTGATGGGCTGGAGACAGGTACTCGGGTAATCTGATGGACTGGTAAACGGTACTTGGGTACTCTGATGGGCTGCAGATAGGTACTCGGTTACTCAGATGGGTTGGTGACAGGTACTCGGATAATCTGAAGGGCAGGTGACAGGTACTCAGTAAACGGTACTTGGGTACTCTGATGGGCTGCATATAGGTACTCGTTTACTCAGCTCAGATGGGTTGGTGACAGGTTCTCGGGTAATCTGAAGGGCAGGTGACAGGTACTCAGGTACTCTGATGGGCTGGATGTCAGGTACTCGGGTACTCTGATGGGCTGGTGAGAGGTACTCGGGTACTCAGATGGGCTGGTGACAGGTACTCAGGTACTCTGATGGGCTGGTGACAGGTACTTGGGTACTCTGATGGGCTTGTGACAGGTACTCGGGTACTTTCGTGGGCTGGTAACAGGTACTCAGGTTCTCTGATGGGCAGGCGACAGGTACTTGGGTACTCTGATGGGCTGGTGACAGGTACTTGGGTACACTGATGGTCTGGTGGCAGGTACTTGGGTACACTGATGGTCTGGTGACAGTTACTCAGGTACTCTAATGGGCAGGTGACAGGTACTTGGGTACTTTGCTGGGCAGTGGTCGGGTAGTCTCATGGGTTCATGGACAGCGGACGGGTAGTCTCTTGGACTCATGGACAAT
>BLSH010473152.1:917575-937140 GCA_018402905.1 Glandirana rugosa | reverse complement strand
AGAATCTCCCAGGACAGACGTGGGGGGTCTGACCCCTCGAGGGAGTTTACGGGGCTGTCAGATCGTGAGGTAGAGGTGGACACAGCCGTCACATGATCGGGAGGGCCAGTCACTGCGCCCGTATCCCGATCTCCGCTCAGCTGGTTCCTGTGATCATAATGATCACAGGATCCAGCAGCAGCGCGGCGCGTGCCCACGCTGCGAGCTCCCGTTCTGCAGGACGTATATATACATCCTGTCAGAACGGGGAAGCTCCCACCCGGCCGTATATGTACAGTGGCCGGGTGGGAGGTGGTTAAATACCCAGGGTCAGCCCAACTGGCGAGGAGTTGTTCGGGAAGGAACCTGGAGATGGAGTGCTAGACTGTCGGGGCATTTGAGGGAGCTCCCCAGTCTGGGGGGTGCAGACAGGACCCTCTAAGAACATGTGGAGTAGGGTTGCCACCTCATCCCTTTAAACCCGAACACATATGAATTACACAGGTTCTGTGGCTGATTAAGGTGGTAATTAAACCCACTTGGTGCCTTATCTGCATTAAATTAGCCTCAGAACTTGCGTAATTTATATGTGTTCGGGTTTAAAGGGATGAGGTGGCAACCCTAATGTGGAGGTGTCCTGGACTGGAGGCACGAGAACAAGGAGAGGACAGCAGAAGAGAGCACTGCCAGGCAAGTCTCCAGGGAGAGGAACAACAGGTCGTAGCCTGGAGGGCTGGTGAGTGATGCACAGTCAGGAGGACTGGGGAGGCATGCCTGGAAGGACAGGGAGCGCAGAGTCTGGGATGGCTGCAGAACCAGGACTGTGGTGGCATGGGCAGTCGAGAGAGGCAGCTGCAGCCATGAGGACTGGCAGGGCCTGAAGAGGTGACACTGGGAGCAGCTGTGAATATTATGTTCAATCAACTGGGCATCCCATACTCCCTTACCCTATCCAAGTTTAATACCCCTCAATAAAAATACAAACAAAAAAAAGTGCAAGGACTGTTTTATGTTCCTGGATGCTTTAAATCGTGTGCCTGGCTGGGCAGGGTGACAGACCACAACACTCAGCAGCCCGGGGGTACCGCTACATGAATATAATAAATGTTTGCTTTTGGGTTCAATACCTCTTTAATTCTTAATGGCAACCCCCACTCATCTTACAAACGTGGGTGCCATGCGTACCATTTTAAAAATTGTGCCTGACATTGGCGTCCACAGCCTATTGCATTAAGGTGTGCACCTCAGAGCACAAACACACATGCATGTGTATCAGCAGAGCAGAGATTGATGTCAGTAGTTTTTATTTTTATTATTTTTTACAATTTTATTTTTTAATTATTTTTTTACAATGAAATTTTTTATTTTTTTTACAATTTTTAGGAGCTCCGTTGCTGGGCTTTGGGGAAATATCGAGGGTCTAAACAAACCCCTGATGTCTCACCTTTGATACAGAGAAAAGGGACTGAGGACAGAGCTTCCCCAGTCCCTTTCTGTGCAGCCTCATCTAAACTGGACAGTGAAGGAATGGGAAGTGCTCTGTGCTGAGCAGCTTCCTGTTCATTCACAAACTGAAGCATAGTAGATAGGGATACACCGATACCATTTTTTTTGCACGAGTACCAATTTTTTTTTTAGTGCTCACGGATGCCAATTACCATTACCTACCACAACTGTTTTGTTTTCACTTCAGCTGTCAGTAATGGTACAAAGCATTGTAAAGTTATTTACAAATTAAATACATAGATTATTTTTTTAATTTTGCACTTTTTCAATTTGAAATGTGTAAATATATGTTAAAAGTGTAAAAATATTAATGAACAAAGCAAACAAAAAAAAAGTTTTAATTGTTAATCGTTTATTAAATAGAAGTGAAAAAAGCAGGAAAATAATAATTAAATGGAGGAGAATAGGGAGTTAATTAAAGCTGATTATAGTAAATTAAGGCTTAATAAGGGGTTAACCGGTTCCCGACTGAGTGCCGCATATTTACTGCTGCAGAGTGGCAGCATCCCGCGAATCACTGTATATAAGCGGCAGGTCGCATGTGCACAGCTAGCCACCGGCAGCGCACTCTCGTGCCCGCCACACTCTGCAGAAATGTGCCCGCAGCTCGGGCAGACCCAATGTCTGCCGGCGAGCCGCAGTGACCTGCCAGAGAGATGTAAACATGGCGGTTCCCCGCTCTGTCAGTGGGCATGTAAGAGATCTACTGATCCCTGTCACTGGGATCAGTTAGATCTCTTCTGCCCCTGGCAGCCCAGCCCCCTCACAGTTAGAACACGCCTAGGGAACAGAGTTAACCCTTAGATCTCCCCCTGCAGGTTAACCCCTTCACTGCCAATGACATTTATAAAAAAAGTGTCAAAAATATCCGACATGTCCACCCCAATATCAAAGTCCCGATAAAAATCGCAGATCGCCACCATTACCAGAAAAAAAAATGTAAAAATGCCAGAAATTCATACTCATGGTTGCGCAAACCAATCAATAAACGGCGATTGCAATTTTTTTTACCAAAAATATGAGGAAGAATATAAATCAGCCAAAACCGATGAATAAATTAGTTTTTTTATATAATTTTTTTGGATTTGTATTTTAGCAAAAAGTAAGAAATGTTTTTTTTTTGCAAAATTGTCGCTCTTTTTTTGTTTATAGAGGTAATCAGAAATGACGCAGAGGTGATCAAATGCCACCAAAAGAAAGCTCTATTTGTGGGAAAAACAGGAAGCAAATTTAGTTTGGGTACAACATTGCACGACCGCGCAATTGTCAGTTAAAACTACGCAGTGCCGAATCGCAAAAAGTGCTCTGATCCTAACATGGGAAAACCTTCCGGGGGTGAAGTGGTTAAACAGAGAAAAATTTAATACAAAACACAAAAATATTTTTTTTTTTTTACTTGACATATTTCTTTAACCGCTTGCCGACCAGCTGCGGCAGGTTTGCTCAGCTGCACGAATCGCCGTCATTGTACGTCGAGCGCGTACATGGCGATCTGTGCCCATTTGCTAGCAGGGGAGTGAACCAGCAGGTCTGGCAGACTCGATGACTGCTGGCTACCTGTGATCGCTTCAGAGAGAGGCAGGGTAGGGATCTGCCAGTATAAATGTAGCCAACGCCCCCTTGGGGGTTGCTAGAAGTAGTGGTTCATCTGCTCACACTGCCCTCAATCTCACTCCTTGCTTGCATCCGGAGTCAGAAAACAGGCTGGTTCTTTGTTTTTGTTTTTTTATTAGGGGATTAAACTTGGATGGAGTAAGGGATGATTATGGGATGCCCATGGATCAACAGTTCTTTACTTGGGACCACTATATACCACTCAGTATATACACTTCTCCTTCTTCCTCCAGCACAACTCTTGCTTCTCAAATGTCTCCTTGTTCCTCTCTCTCTCCTGCACAATACTTTTTTCCAACCTAGTTAGCACATGGTGAGGCCTGCTCTGGCTTTGACCAGGCCTCAGTAACCACCTTTTGCAGGCACTGACCACGGGCCCCTATAGTGCAGATAAAATTTGTGGAAGTGCTAGCTAGCCTGATGGTCTACTGCTCCCAGCCCACCCTCCTCCAGGCCTCAACAGTCCCCCTGACTCCATACGCCCGCACACTGCCCATTGACACCAAAGTCCCCTTCTCTTCCTGCACCTCTTCCAGACTGTCTTTCTCTTAATCTGCTACAGAGTGCATCTACACTTCCCTGGGCTGTGTCACTCACCGACACCTGGTGAATTCCTCCTGGAGACCCTGCTGGTAGTACTTTTCTCCCGCTGTCCTTCCTGCTCTCTCCTTGTGCCTCTCCACCAGGATTCCACTCCTCCTGGATATACCAAAGCCCCCAGGATGCCCCCCCCCCCGAGACTGGAGACTCCCTCAAGGCCCCCGACAGCCTTCAGTACTCTGTCTCCATTCTCAAACTTCCACCCAAACTCTCCTCCCAGACTGGGCTGCCCCAGGCTATTTGAAAAGGCCTGCCCCCTGCCAATCTAGGTTGGGGATTGGTCAGGGCTTCCCAAATACCCAGCAGTTCCACCTCTTCTGCCCCACTCCCCTTTTCCAGAACTTTCTGAAAAAAAACCCTTTCTGAGGGGTCAACCAAAGAGTGTCACCACCTACAGTCACCAGCCACTCCCAGGACCACTCTCATGCCCAGAACTAAAACAAACAGGCCTGACAGCAGCCAAGCCTGCCTAAATTTACTTACTCTAGCAAAAATCCTAAATCAGCATCTACTTAACGTAGAGGGCGGTACATAAACAAAACACATCCCGGTTCTGTCCGGGGAGTAGAGTGAGATTGTCTGTTCCTAATGATTAGGAACAGTGATCTTTCTCCTCCTCCAGTCAGCCCAGCCCCCAAACAGTTGGAAACACCTCCCAGGGGACACATTTAACCCCTTGATCACCACTAGTGATAACCCCTTTCCTGCCAGTGTCATTTATACAGTAATCAGTGCATTTTCATAGCACTGATTACTGTATAAATGTCACTGGTCACAAAAAAGTATCAAAAGTGTCCGATCTGTCTGCTGCAATGTCGCAGTCCCGCTAAAAATCGCAGGTCACCACCATTACTAGTAAAAAAAAAATGCCATGAATCTATCCCCTATTTTGTAGACACAATAACTTTTGCACAAACCAATCAATATACGTTAATTGGTAATTTTTTTAACAAAAATATGTAGAAGAATACATATTGGCCTAAATTGAGGAAGACATCATTTTTTTTATACATTTTTTTTGGATATTTATTAGGGTTGTCCCGATACCACTTTTTTAAGACCGAGCACAAGTACCGATACTTTTTTTCAAGTACTCGCCGATACCGATTACCGATACTTTTTTAAGGTCATGTGACAGTGGCACGAATATTTTTTTTTTTTACAATTTTATTTTTTTATTATTTTTTACAATTTATTTACCTATTTATTTATTTTACAATGCTTTCTTTTTTTTTGGGGGGGGGGGGGAGTGGACGATGTCAGTGTATTTTTTTATTTTATTTTTTATTATTTTTACAATTTAACCTTTTACAATTCTTTTATTTTTTTTTTTTATCAGCCCTGTTGGGGGGGGGGCTTTGGTGAGATATAAGGGGGTCTTAAAAGACCCCTGACATCTCTCTTTTGAGACAGGGAGAAGGGGGCTGAGGATGGAGATTCCCCAGCCACTTTATCAGAAG
Source organism: Glandirana rugosa (assembly GCA_018402905.1). Classification (NCBI taxonomy): domain Eukaryota; kingdom Metazoa; phylum Chordata; class Amphibia; order Anura; family Ranidae; genus Glandirana; species Glandirana rugosa. Next base: position 931,981 of record BLSH010473152.1, on the reverse strand, counting down.
CCTCAGCTGCATTGAAGATGAATGGTGAGGAGACAGCGGCTCCTCCCCATTCATAAACTGATGCATCGTAAGCACAGTTTACGATGCTCAGTGACATTTATGAATGGACAGTCAGTGATCACTGACTGTCCATTCAGAAAAGGAAAGAGCCGATAAATTACAGATTTACTGGCTCTTTCCTCCGCTCTCCATCCTGACAGATAGAGGACAGGGGGACTGGAGGAGGATACAGGGACAGTCAAGGGGGATGATCAGTGCAGCGCTGGAGGGGGATTTACAATCACTGATCTCCCTGTATACATTTCATTGTAGCAGCTGAAAGCCGCGGGAGGAGAAGCGGCTGTCAGTTGCTTTAATGAAATATATACAGGGAGTCGGGAGATCAGTGATTGTAAATCCCCCTCCAGCGCTGCACTGATCATCCCCTGCTTGCCCAAGTATCGGATGAGGCATCGGAGCATTTTGCCCGAGTACAAGTACTTGGGCAAATGCTCAGTATCGGCCCCGATACCGATACTAGTATCGGTATCGGGACAACCCTAATATTTATTATAGCAAAAAGTCAAAAATATTGGTTTTTTTTTTTCAAAATTGGCGCTCTTTTTTTGTTTATGGTGCAAAAAACAAAAACCGCAGAGGTGATCAAATACCACCAAAAGAAAATACTATTTGAGGGAAAAAAAGGTCAATTTTGTTTGGGTACAACGTTGCATGACCGCACAATTGTCAGTTAAAGCGACGCAGTGCCGTACCGCAAAAAATGTCCTGGTCAGAAAGTGGGTAAATCCTTCCAGGGCTGAAGTGTGACTTCATCTGTGGATCAAAATTCATCCCTTTGATCTGTAGATGAAGAAACAGAAAGCTACAAAAAGAAACAGTGTTTCTTTTTATTTTAGTGTTTGGTAAACATTGCCTTTTTTTTTTTTTTTGACAGCCTCAATTACCAGACTTCTTTACTTTACTTTCAATAGATTTTTATTTAGCATTACTGAGTAATACATAGAAAAACTTTGGAAAAAAAAAAACAACTGATATTACCATGGCAAAGCAATATTGTGATACAGTGTAAAGTAGAGGCATATCATATAAAAGGATCTTAGAACTGGAACATTCTCGTGAGGTTATAAAGCTGAGTAGGGTCCGTGAAGGCTAGGGGCCCTGCACCCCATATGGGGACAAGCTGTGCAGGGAGGCCAGACCAACGTGGACTAGCTGCCTTTTAATAAGAACAAAACCCAGGGTCCAGTTCAATTACATAATGCCACAGTACGAATTCAAGAGTTATCAGAAAGATAAAGAATGGACAGAGATAGGAGAAGTGGAGAGAAAGAGATACAAAAGTAAGAAAAGAGAGGACGGAGAGAGAATAAGAGGCTTAGAGCAATAGCGAGTGAGACCGGTCCAGTAGTGTGTTTCGAGAGTTCGCTCCTGACAAGGTACCTGGTAGCAAGGAGATGTTTCGGAAGAGAGCTCATGGTTCCCATACTGCTTCAAAATTTTTGGTGGTGTCTGTAATAGAGCTGACTAGCTTTTCTTGGGTCATAAGCCAAGTAATTTTGTTGATCGCTGAGGACAGCGACACTTTTGGCTGTTTCCAAGCTTTTGCGATCGTGAGTCTGGCTCCCAATAGGATAAAATTAATTAGCTTGCATGTATGCTTGGGAATAGGGGGGAAATCGAGGCCCAGGAGCGCAATGGCTGGTTTTCTGGGGAGAGGGCAAGAGGTGACTTTGGAGATCATAGTGAAAACTTTCTTCCAGAATGACCTTATCCTCGGGCACTCCCACCAGACGTGTGCCATGGTCCCCCTAAGAAGGCAGTCTCTAAAGCAGAGAGGGTTGGTGGAGCTGTACATTGAGGCCAACCTAGAGGGGGTGTAGTACCATCTGGTAGACACCTTGATGGAGGCTTCCATCAATGAAATGTTAATTATCCCTTTGAGAGATTTAACCTGCGCAGATTGCCAGCTTTCTAAGTCCCAGGCTTCACTAAGCTCCCTTTCCCAAGCTATCATATGAGGTAATTTGGACGAGGGAGACACCAAAGATTGATATAAGACTGTTATTCCTCCTCTCTGGGGCCCTGGTTGACCACACCAGATTTCGTAATCTGTGAATTGCGGCGGGTCGGGTTTGTTGTGCCAGAGTTTTAGTACGAAATGGTGGATTTGTTGGAATCGAAAATGCTCGCTGGTGGGTAAATCTAATTGGTTGTTACAGTAGGATTTAGAGATGGGGCCTGCAATCATGAAGAAGTGGCCAATCTTGTACATCCCCTTATCAAGCCACCATTTGAATGATTTAATATCCAGGCCTGGGACAAATGCTTGGTTATGGAAGATATGGGCTAGAGGCTCCATTTTAGAGACTAAGGCTGGGATTGTTCTAAGGTGATCCCATAGGGTCATCGATTGCGAGAGTATGGGAGAGAGGATTGCAGGACGTTCCCTGGGAGGCACCCATAATAGGAAATCTAGGGTGAATGACGGTGTCGCTTGTCTTTCTATGAGAATCCAGTCAGGCTTCTCATGTTTAGAGTATATGGTACATAACTGCGCCAGCCTGGCTGCCTGGTAGTACCATAACAGTTTGGGCAGACCCAATCCCCCCCTCTTCAAGGGGTGAAAGAGGGTTGAACTGGGAAGTCTGTATCCCCTCCCTCCCCATATAAATTTGATAAGCTTGCTCTGGAATGACCTCAGATGATCCTTTCTGATGGAGATTGGGAGGGTCCTAAACAGGTAAAGTATTCTGGGTAGTAGGGTCATTTTGACCGAATGGATCCTTCCCAGCCAAGAAAGGTCGCATTTATCCCAGGTTCGCATATCCTGTTCTAATTTTTTGTACATTGGAGGAAAGTTTGCGGAATGTAGGAGATCTACTTTGGGGGTAAGGGTAATGCCTAGATAGTTAATGGAGGAGTCGCTCCACCTAAACCTGAATTCCCTTTTTAGTTGGAGGACTAAGTCTGGGGGGAGTGAGATGTTGAGAGCTTGGGACTTTTCCAGGTTGACAGACAGGCCAGAGGCTCTGGCGAAGTCGTCCAAGACCTTGCAGAGATTGGGTAAGGAGGTTGCAGGGGACGTCAGGAATAATAGAACGTCATCAGCAAATAGCCCGCACTTATGAGACTGGGGGCCACATTGGACGCCCAAAATGTCAGGGTAAGCACGAATCGCGATTGCTAGGGATTGAATGGCAATATCGAATATTAGGGGAGAGAGGGGGCAGCCTTGTCTAGTTCCCCTGTGGATATTGAAGAGATCCGAATAGAATTCCCGTAGCCTAATTTGTGCTTTAGGGGAGGAGTATAGTGCTCGTAAGGAACCCAGGAATGTCCTACCAAAGCCCCACCTCTCTAGTACCCGGAAGAGGTAGGTCCAAGAGACCGAATCGAAAGCCTTTTGAAGGTCAAGCGATAGGATCATTCCCTTTTGTTTAGGGCCGCCGTCCCAGTTAGAGCTAAGTAATGAGATCAGGTCAATCGCCCTCCTGATTTGATCTGGGCCTTGCCTTCCTGGGATGAATCCCACTTGGTCCTTATGAATATATTTATCAATAATGGATGCTAATCTGTTTGCAAGAATTTTGGTCATAATTTTCAAGTCGTTATTAATGAGGGAGATTGGCCTGTAATTGCTGATATCTTCAGGGTTTTTACCCGGCTTGGGGATGACTGAGATAAATGCAGTGTTTAAGTGAGACTCCAGGGGATCTCCTCCTACTTTCGAGTTGAAGAATCTGGTCAGGTAGGGGCCAATGGTGCCCAAAAAAGTTTTATAATAGGCAACTGGGAGGCCGTCCGGGCCCGGCGCTGTGCCTTTCTTGAGATTCGTGACTACCTCTGCCACCTCCTCAACTGTGAACTCAGCTTCTAAAAGAGCTACCAGACTTCTTTAATACATCAGCTGCCAACAGGGGAATCCCACTGACAGCTGAATGTATTATCAACTGTTCAGGATGGGGTGGTCCCACTCCTTAACAACCAATAATTGTCTTTTTTTTTTTTACATTTCAGTTGTCAGTGGGGGACAGCCAGTGACAGCTCAAAGAACCAAGCCTGAAAGTATCACTTTCGGGTATCGGTGCATTTGCACGAGTACCGATACTCATGTAGATACTGGTATCGGTGCAACCCTACACATGATAAAGAATCAAGTTAGCTCCTTCAAAATAAATCAAATCGAGATTCTCATGGTGTAGCTTTTATGTACCTTCTGGTAGAGCTTGACGAGCAGAAGGAGACCTCTCATACAGCCCCAGCTCAAGAACCACTGGAGTTGAGACAGTGGCCGCGAGAGCACAGTGAGGTAAGAGCGCCTGCAAGATTCTCTGTTGGCAGCAGAGGTGAGTAGCTGACGAGTTGCAGGACCAGACTGGATTGCTGAGCAGCAGGTGGCAGCAGGAACAGCGGATGCAGGTATGCTGCGCATGCAGGAAAATGTCACTGGAGCTACACAGAGCTGGATGGCAGAAGACTAGAGTTGAGCGAACCCGGACTGTAAAGTTCGGGTCCGTACCGGACTTTGGGGTGTCCGTGCCCCGAACCCGGACATTTGAAAAAAAGTCTGGGTTCGGTATTTGGGTATTTTTCGCGCCTTTTCTATAGCTGCAGGGCAGCCAATCAACAAGCGTTTTACTTGTTTGCCCTTAGAAGCCATCACAGCCATGCCTACTAATGGCATGGCTGTGATTGGCCAGTGCATCATGTGACCCAGACTATTTCTTGGCGCCTGTTGAATAGCTGCAGGGCAGCCAATCAACAAGTGTTTCACTCATTTGCCCTTAGAAGCCATCACAGCCATGCCTACTAATGGCATGGATGTGAAAGGCTAGTGCATCATGTGACCCAGCCTCTATATGAGCTGGAGTCACGTATGCCGCGTGTCACATCGTCTCAGGCTAGTGTAGGGAGAGCATGCTGCCAGCGCTGTGAGGGATAGATTGCAGATATAATAACATCTCATCCTGCATTACAGACAGATTCCTGGCGGTGCTGTGAGGGGAAAGCTTAGCATTCTAAAACCATCTGATACTGGACTAGGTAGAGTTTACTAGTGCTGTGAGGGATAGATTACCGATCTAATATCATCTCATCCTGCATTACAGACAGGTGCCTGGCTGTGCTGTGAGGGGAAGGATTAGCGTTCTAAAACTATCTGATACTGGACTAGGTACAGTTTACTAGTGCTTTGAGGGATAGATTACCAATCTAATATCATCTCATCCTGCATTACAGACAGGTTCCTGGCGGTGCTGTGAGGGGGAGAGCTTAGCATTCTAAAACCATCTGATACTGGACTAGGTACAGTTTACTGGTGCTGTGAGGGACAGATTATTGTAATAAAATCATCTCTTAGTGCTATAGGGAGAGGTTCCCGCTGGTGCTGTGAGGGACAGATTATTGTTCTAAAATCATCTCCTAGTGCTATAGGGAGAGGTTCCTGCTGGTGCTGTGAGGGACAGATTATTGTTCTAAAATCATCTCTTAGTGCTATAGGGAGAGGTTCCTCCTGGTGCTGTGAGGGACAGATTATTGTTCTAAAATCATTTCTTACTGCTATAGGGAGAGGTTCCTGCTGCTCCTGTGAGGGACAGATTATTGTTCTAAAATCATCTTCTAGTGCTATAGGGAGAGGTTCCTGCTGGTGCTGTGAGGGACAGATTATTGTTCTAAAATCATCTCCTACTGCTGTAGGGAGAGGTTCCTGCTGGTGCTGTGAGGGACAGATTATTGTTCTAAAATCATCTCCTACTGCAATAGGGAGAGGTTCCTGCTGGTGCTGTGAGGGACAGATTATTGTTCTAAAATCATCTCCTAGTGCTATAGGGAGAGGTTCCTGCTGCTGCTATGAGGGACAGATTATTGTTCTAAAAGCATCTCCTAGTGCTGTAGGGAGAGGCTCATACAACACTAAGGGACATTTACGCAAATGCTAGGAGCCTAGCTAACAAAATGGAAGAACTTGAGCTACTGCTATACAAGAAGGACTTAGACCTTGTGGGAAAAACTGAAACTTGGTTTGACAGCTCACACGATTGGCTGGCCAATATACAAGGGTATGCATTGTATCGAAAGGATAGGGAAGGTAGAAAGGGTGGAGGGGTCTGTCTATATGTTAAAAATGATATAAAGGTGGTAGAGAGGAGTGACATTATGGAAAGGATGAGGGGGGAGGTGGAATCAGTATGGGTTGAACTTCAAAGAGGGGAGGTATATGGGAAAGTACTAGCGGGGGTATGTTACAGGCCTCCCAACCTAAAGGAGGAGGAGGAGCTGGGACTACTATCCCAGATAGAAATGGCAGCGAAAATGGGGAATGTAATCATACTGGGGGACTTCAATTATCCTGATATTGACTGGCCAGGGGACAGCACACTCATTAAAGGCCCGTCATTTCATGAATGTCCTACAGGACAACTTCATGTACCAATTGGTGGATTCCCCAACTAGAAAGAATGCCCTGTTAGATCTATTAATTACGAACAATCCAAATCTGGTCGCAGACGTGGCGATACGCGATAATTTGGGATCTAGTGACCATGGAATGATAGCATTTAGTGTACATCACAAGAAAAAGAGGCAGGAGGGTAGCACTAAAACACTAAACTTTAAGCGGGCCAATTTTTCAAGGCTGCGGTCATTACTGCAGGACATAAATTGGGGCACAGCCCTAGAAAGAATGAACACGGAAGAAAAATGGGAATGCTTTAGGAGCATATTAAATAAGGGTATCGCACATTGCATTCCAGTGGGCAATAAATATAAAAGGGCAAAGGTCAATCCTGGGTGGTTAAACAGTAATGTGAAAAGTCTCATTAAAGAGAAAAACTTGGCCTTTAGAAAATATAAAGCGGATGGGTCACCTTCTAAATTCCAAAACTACAAGGAATGTAATAAGAAGTGTAAAAATGCAATCAGGGCAGCTAAAAAGGATTATGAGAAACACATAGCGGAGGAAAGTAAAAAAAACCCAAAGAAATTCTTTAGATATATTAATAATAAAAAGGCAAAACCAGAGCACATTGCACACTTAAAAGATGATAATGGGAGGATGGCCACAGATGACACAAAAAAGGCAACTATATTAAATACCTTCTTCTCCTCAGTTTTTACGCAGGAAAAGGAGGGGTTTACCGACCGCAACTATACTGTTAGTACCACAGCACAGGACATACCCTCGTGGCTAACGGAGGCCGGAGTCAAAGAAAGATTAGAGAAACTTAATGCAAATAAATCACCAGGACCAGATGGCTTACACCCGAGAGTCCTCAGGGAACTGAGTTAGGTTATAGCCAGGCCATTGTTCCTAATCTTTGTAGATAGTATAATGATGGTATTGGTACCAGCCGATTGGAGGAAAGCCAATGTGGTACCAATATTTAAAAAAGGGCAGAGATATATTCCTGGGAATTACAGGCCAGTCAGCCTAACATCAATAGCGGGTAAGTTATTGGAGGGGATAATTAGAGATTATATCCAAAAAGTAACTGAGGAAGGTAACATCATTAGCAGTAATCAGCACGGGTTTATGAGGGGTCGTTCCTGCCAAACAAACCTGCTAACATTCTACGAGGAAGTAAGTGGCCATCTAGATAGGGGGAGGTCAGTGGATGTAGTGTACCTGGATTTTGCAAAAGCGTTTGACACCGTTCCCCACAAACAAAAGAATTGTAGACCGCTCCAAACTTCCTGGCTCCTATATATGCTTTAAGCTGTCCCCGAGGGTGCCGGACCAGTATGCAGTCAGCATATGAAAGTGAAGAAAACTCCGGACGGCCGCACTCCTTTCAATGCTTTTATTGTATCAAAAATCCATGCAATACAGGATAAGGGGAAAAGCAGCTGACGCGTTTCACGCCCCCCTAAAGGCGCTTGCTCATAGCTGACATGACATAAGTACAAATACATTTATATACAAAGTCTCTTGGTATTGTTTCCAAAGACAGCCAATCAGACCACAGTCTTTTAATTGACCCAATCGTCATTAGCATAATTGGCTCCAGAAGTCTTGCAATCACCTCTTAGGGTTCAGCGTGGTGAAGTCCAACAGAGGGCCAGGTGTTGCTTGTATAAAATGAATAAATAGAGATTCTCAGAAGACACAAGTATAGACTCCCCTGTGAGATTTAACCAGACCGAACCAACTGGAAAAACAACATAAAAATATATATATATCAAAAAATAAAGACATATACAGAAAAAAAGAGAAATAAATATATATATTATTAATACTAATAAAATACAAAAAAATAAATAAAAAACAAAAAGGAGAGAAAGAGATGAAAAACCACCCCTCCTCCCTTTTTCTTCATTCAGTATATAATCATGAAACCAGTTGCTGAGGCAAAAAATCAAGAAAACAAAGAAAGAAACACATTTCTTTGGAACATATAAGACCCTATGTCATAAAATTCTTTAGAAACCAAAAAACAGATCAGACGACACCGACACATATGACTATAATATGCTTAAATATCTTAAATGAAGAAAAAAGAGAAAAAAGTATTATTAACTAACATCCATAAGCTGCAGATATAAACACTGGAGCATGAGGTGAGGTGACCAAAGAGTTCCCCATCAAAGGCTCCCAGTGAATGCAGGTGCATAGTATATACATAAAATCGGTGTCTCTGACCAATTAGAACAATCCCCAAACATTTTGACAGCTGGACCACTCATATTGTGGACTGGAGGTGCTTTCAGGGGATCGGGAGACCGAGGGTATATTAGGTACAAAGACTAATCATAGAAGTGGGAAACATCCCACTCAAAGTTAAGCCCTTCAAGTATCCTAGTCCCAAAAAAGAAAATCCAGAACCCTTCGACACAAGATTTTAAATGTATCGCCCCCTCTGGGTGGAGATACAATCTTTTCCACTGGTTGAATGGTCAATCTCGACACATCTTTTTGATGTTTATCATTCCAATGTCGGGCGACATTCGTGCCGTGGTTTTTCTCAATGTCTCTAAGGTGGTCACTCATACGATCCCGTAGCCTCCGTGTGGTTCGTCCAACATACTGTACGCAACATTGTGTACAGGTGATGATATAAACCACATATCTAGTGTTGCAATTGATAAACCTGGCAATGTTCATGTGTTTATTATTTGAGGTGGATTGAATGGTGTCACCTCTCTGAACACACAGGCAGCACAGACAACTATTCTTCCCACAGCAAAAAGTACCCTTAAATTGTAACCAATGTTCCCTCTTAGGGCTGCTGGAGAAGAGGCTAGGGGAAAGACTTGAGCCCAGAGAGGGGGCCCTGCAAGAGACCACCTTGACCCCATCAGAGAGTATATGAGCGTATTTCGGATCATTGTGTAATATAGGCACATATTTGAGTACTATATTTCTGACTTTGTTAAATTCTACACTATATGGCGTAGAGAAAACAGGACGGTGACTAACTGATGGGGCTTGATATTCGGTGTGGCTTGAACCATAGGAGAACTTCTCAGGCGGCACCCTGTCCGCAATATCAATAGCCCTCTGTATAACCGAGACCGAATAGCCCCTGTCCAGAAATCATTGTCGCATACCTGATTTCTCGTGCTCATAGTCAGACGGATCATTGCATATCCGTCTGAGTCTAAGAAATTGACCTACCGGAATTCCTCTCAGAATATGTCCCGGGCGGCTCGAGTCAGCTCGGAGGAGTGAGTTGCCCGCTGAAGACTTCCTGAATGAGCTCGACACGACCTTTCCCCCCCTGGCAGTCAAAGTGACGTCCAGGAAGGTGATGGTGGTATCTTCATGACAGGCTGTAAAGCTAAGGTTAAGATCATTGTCATTCATGTAGGCAATCCATTCCTCCGGTTATACCATGTCCCTGGATACAATAAACAAGAGGTCGTCTATGTAGCGACCATAGAAATGTGTATCATGATGGCGGGGACCACCCGGTGCAAAGATGCGGAGCCACTCCCACCAACCCATGTAAAGGTTGGCAAGGGAAGATGAAAATTTAGCACCCATGGAGGCTCCGCATCTTTGCAGGTAGTGATCCCCGTCGAACATAAAAAAATTGTGTTTAAGCAAGTACTCCAAACATAGTAAAATGAACTCCTGATGTACCTGTGAATGGGTAGTTAAGTGTGTTAAGAAAAACTCAACCGCTCGTAGACCCAATGAGTGAGGGATAGACGAATATAAGCTCGCCACGTCACATGTGACCCAGCCATACCCGTCTCGCCACTCAAAATCCCTAAGTTTGCCCAGTAAATGTCCGGTGTCCCTGATATAGCCTGGCAATTTAGGGACCATTGGTTGTAGCAAATGGTCGACCCATTGCCCCAATCGCTCATTGAGAGAGCCTATCCCCATGACAATGGGTGGCTGTGGACATGGTATACTTGGATTTTGCAAAAGCGTTTGACACCGTTCCCCACACACGGCTAATGTGTAAGGTAAAGTCTACAGGCTTGGAAAGATCAATTTGTAAATGGATAGAAAACTGGCTAAAAGACCGAATTCAGAGAGTAGTGGTTAATGATTCTTATTCTGAATGGTCTAAGGTTATCAGTGGTGTACCCCAAGGTTCAGTGTTGGGACCCTTACTTTTCAATATATTTATAAATGATATAGGGTCTGGGATTAAAAGTACAATTTCAGTGTTTACCGATGACACAAAGCTATGCAGTGGAATAACTTCCTTGCAGGATGTCTCCAACTTACAAGCCGACCTCAATGCACTGTCTAATTGGGCGGCTATGCGGCAAATGAGGTTTAATGTTGATAAATGTAAAGTTATGCACTTGGGGGCTAAGAATATGCATGCATCGTACCTACTGGGGGAATCCATAGTGGAGAAGGATCTGGGGGTGTTGGTAGATCATAAGCTTAATAATGGCATGCAATGTCAAGCTGCGGTTTCCAAAGCAACCAAAATCCTTTCTTGTATTAAGAGAGGTATGGACTCCAGAGACAGAGACATTATTTTGCCCCTATACAAATCATTAGTAAGACCTCATCTGGAATATGCAGTTCAGTTTTGGGCACCTGTTCTCAAAAAGGATATCGGGGAACTGGAGAAAGTGCAGAGAAGGGCAACCAAACTAATAAGAGGCATGGAGGAGCTCAGCTATGAGGAAAGATTAGAGGATCTGAATTTATTCTCACTTGAGAAGCGGAGATTAAGGTGGGATATGATCAACATGTACAAGTATATAAGTGGTCCATATAGTGAACTTGGTGTGGAGTTATTTACTTTAAGGTCATCACAAAGGACAAGGGGGCACTCTTTACGTCTAGAGGAAAAAAGATTTCACAAATACGGAAAGGTTTCTTCACAGTAAGAGCTGTGAAAATGTGGAATAGACTCCCTCCAGAGGTGGTTCTGGCCAGCACAGTTGATTGCTTTAAAAAAGGCCTGGATTCTTTCCTTAATGTAAATAATATAACTGGGCAGCGGCGGCTGGTGCATAAGGGGCGCTTGGGCGCCGCCTCCCCGCCGCTGACATGAAGAAAAAAAAAAAAGTCAGCCCGGCCCCCCTGCAGGAGGCGCCGGTACATTGACTTTTCATTTTTTTTTTTTTTATTGTCGGCTCCTTGCTGTCAGCTGACAGCAAGTAGTGAGCCGATTGGCCAGAAATTAAATTCTATGTGTGTGCGCTGGCCAGGCGCACACACATGGTCTGATTGGCTGCCCCATGGAGCCATCAGAGCCAATGACTCTGTCATTGGCTGCTGCGGGCGGGGGCGGGACAAGTCACGCATAAGTCATGCAGGCGCAGCACTCCACTGGGACACACCATGAGGAGAGACCGAGAGAGAGAGAGAGGAGGACCGGTCCCGGACACAGTGTCAGACAATGAGAGTAAACTGCCGCGGTGCAGACCAGCACTTGTCTCCAGTGCCAGCCAGCCACCAATGTACCAGCACTCCAGTGCCAGCCCAGCCACCACTGCCAGAGTGCCAGCCACCACCACACCAGCAGCAGCTATACCACCAGAGTCCGACCAGACGGAGCCAGAGACAGCAGGACATCTGGGCCGACTGCAGACTGCACAGGTGGGTGATGCCTTAGTGCCTGAAGCTGCATTTTAGATGAATAGGTAAAACATTAAAAAAAATGCTAGTGCATTGGAGGGGGACCAAAAAATGTGTGCATCAAAATGTATCCTTTATTGTAATCACATTCACTGAATAAGAGCTTTACAAGAAAACTAGATTCTGCCTAATCTTATCTTCTTGGAAAATGGTCACAGTAAGCATGCTAGACAGTCATCATGATAGCAAAATCCAAAGTGACCGGATTGAACCTCTCCCCAAATTAATGTATTTCATTTGCACTGCAAAGTTCTGAGATGCATGCTTCATTAAATATTACTTTTCAAATGCCAATTTTTGCAGATGACATTGCCATTTGAAAAGTAATATTTAAAGAAGCATGCATCTCAGGACTTTTAATGTACCAATTTTTAAAAAAACTGAGCATGCTGAATACATAGCCTATTGTGCTGTACATCTGGGCCCTACACTTCTTTTTCAGTTATGGTTTCACAGCTTTTGCTTCCACTATCCTCCATCCTTGCACCATCTTGCGGTGGAAAACAAGTACTTTGGGGGACAGCTTTTGATTGAAGGCAAATATTGCAGCAAAAGCTGCTTTTTTATTTTGTCTTTGCAAGAGTTGTTTTCTTTTCATTCATGTTCATCCAATCAGATCTGCCAGATGAATGGAAAATAGGGTTTCCATCTATCTGTTTTTGGCAGATTGGAGCGGATTGGATGTCAGCGGACGTGTCGTCACTGACATCCGTCGTTCCATAGAAATACATGGAGTGTCTGTTCAGGTCCACCTGAAAAATTGACAGGCGGACCTGAACATTTCAAACTAGGGTCCTTTCACACCAGCGGAACCCGTTTTGACGGGCTCAGCGGGGATCCATCCGCTGAGCTGGCCGATGACAGGATCGTCTCTGCACTCCTTGCAGAGACTGATCTGTCACAGCTCCATTCTCCTCTATGGAGGATCAGATGAACACGGACCGTCTGTTCATGTTCATCCAATCCGATCCGCCAGACGGATGGGAACTGCTGACATCCGTCGCTCCATAGAGGACAATGGCGCATCTGTTCAGGTCCGCCTTAAAAACTGATAGGCAGACCCGAATGATCCGATGTTGTGAAAGAGCCCTTAATCTCTAAAGGTGTCTTTTATGCAATACCATAAAAAAAACTGATAGAAGGCTATTTACAGTGCTACATTACTAACAGTTTAATTTTTTTATTTGATTGCGCACCCAAAAATTTTGAGCACCAGCCGCCACTGTCAGGAGTCCTAACACAATGAGTCAAATCTATAAGGGGTGGGGCTTACAAGAAGTGGGAGGAGTCAAAGAGGGGCGGGGTCTGGCGCCCCCCCATCCAAAAATTTCACCAGCCACCACTGTAATTGGGTACTAACATTTTTAGGTAAAGTTGATCCAGGGTGAATCCGATTGCCTCTCGGGGAATCAGGAAGGAATTTTTTCCCCCGTTATAGCAAATTGGATCCATGCTTTGCTGGGGTATTTTGCCTTCCTCTGGATCAACTGTGGGTGAAGGATTGTATATGGGATTATTTGGTTGTGTATGTGTGTATATATATATATATATATATATATATATATAAAAATGTTTTTTTTTTTTTTTTTGGTTGAACTGGATGGACTTGTGTCTTTTTTCAACCTGACTAACTATGTAACTATGTATGTAACTATGTAATGAGTCTCCCATAGAGAGGGTTACAGCCTTTATGGATTTTGGGGAGATGGTGGAAAATGGGCATCACGGGATGCTCTGGTATTAACATCTCCTTTTCCTCCCTAGTGATGATCCCCACCACCACTCCTTGATCAAACAAGGAGGACAACTCCTTTTTGAAGCCAGGAGGCGCATGTATGTAGTGGTATCCGATAATTGTTGCAAGGCCATAACTACTACCACCCCCCCCCCCTTTGTCCCTTTTAATGACAACATGATTGTCCTCCTTTAGAGACCGCAACACTGCTATTTCATCAGGTGTCAAATTTTGGTCAGTAGGATGCCCGATCTTAGCTAAGTGTACAAGATCCCTCTCCACAAGTTTTTGAAATAAATCCATGTCCTTACCCCGAGAGCCTATGGGGTAAAAATCAGACTTAACTCTGAACGGAACCCCAATGTATTCTGAGGTAGGTTGAGTGGGGACAGAATCGGACTCTAAAGCTAGATCCAATAAATCATATAGCCCACACACATCAGAAAACTTAGATGGAGAGGGACAGGGACATTGCACCATTTGATCCTCACCCTCACGATATGTCCCACCATCCACATTAGGGCTATCATCTAAGAAATGTCTTCTAAGGGTTAAGGTGCAAACGATATACTAAATAACCTAGATCGAAATCTCAGGCTAAGACAGGGGTGAGTTG
>BLSH010473152.1:901081-917565 GCA_018402905.1 Glandirana rugosa | reverse complement strand
ACTACTACCGCCCCCCCCCCCCCTTTGTCCCTTTTAATGACAACATGATTGTCCTCCTTTAGAGACCGCAACACTGCTATTTCATCAGGTGTCAAATTTTGGTCAGTAGGATGCCCGATCTTAGCTAAGTGTACAAGATCCCTCTCCACAAGTTTTTGAAATAAATCCATGTCCTTACCCCGAGAGCCTATGGGGTAAAAATCAGACTTAACTCTGAACGGAACCCCAATGTATTCTGAGGTAGGTTGAGTGGGGACAGAATCGGACTCTAAAGCTAGATCCAATAAATCATATAGCCCACACACATCAGAAAACTTAGATGGAGAGGGACAGGGACATTGCACCATTTGATCCTCACCCTCACGATATGTCCCACCATCCACATTAGGGCTATCATCTAAGAAATGTCTTCTAAGGGTTAAGGTGCAAACCAATCTGTTCACATCCAAGATCGTGGAGAAAAGATCAAAATGACGTGAAGGGCAAAAGTTCAAACCCTTAGCCAACAGCAAAGTCCTGGCATCATTCAAAGATCATTTAGAAAGATTGATAACATTGCTTACGGACGTCCCCGTAACTGGTAACGAGCCTTGTTTCCTCCATTGATGTTTCCTGCCTCTTCTCCTCGTTCGTTTATACTTTTCTTTTTTCTTCTTTTTCTTTAATCTCAAGCTCGGAACGCCGGCATTGGACTTTAAAGACTGCGGTGTATCCATTCAACTCACACTTTCAGGTGAGGAGTCAGACTCTGTAGCAGCAAGCGTATCGTTAACCATTTCATTCTCAGGATCCGAGAAACGGACTCTTTTGCCCTGGTACTTCCTATGGGGGCGTCGAGACGGAACCCTCTTCCATGTGTAGACAGTGTTGCTTTCATAATCCAAACGGTCCCTAGTACGCTTTTCTCTTTTGCCAGATATAACCTCTCTCTTCAGTTTGTCCAGTTTGACATTCAGTCGATTATCAAATTCCTTGAATTTAGGATGGTCCTGCGGCCCAGCTATATCCTTTTGTATCACTGAGATATAATTCCTGAGTTTTTCCATATCATTTTCTTTAATAGTAACAATGATCCGCATAAACTGGATTGAGCATGCAGATAGGGCATCCGTCCATTACTTCTTAACCTCTTCATTAGGAAGTTCGAATGTAGGAAACTTCCTAATCCTGCGGCCACGGGGAACCCGTTTTAGTGTAATATACTCCATGAGGGTATTGACATCCCAGAAAGCACGTATCTCCTTACCCATCAGGAATTCCAATCTCCGAAAGGACCGTAACAGAGTAAAATCCACATCATCTGATGACTGAAGTAAAAGTCCTTGAGAGCCCGTGCGGAGAGGATTATCCGAAGGAGCTGTAAGTGTCCGGCTGAAAATCGGGTCCGGAATCGCACGGACCGGTGTAGAAGTGACCATGTTCAGCTGGGACAGCAAACACACCTGTATGGCATATAGGTGTGAACCAAATAGTAAAGCTTAAAGGGAGCATGCAGGTATGTGAGCAGGTCTAATAAGCATACGATCTGGATATATAAATGAAAGAATTGTAGACCGCTCCAAACTTCCTGGCTCCTATATATGCTTTAAGCAAACGCTTGATTTACAAGCTAAAGTCTGCAGGCATGGACCAGAAGGTCTGTTCTTGGGTAGAGAACTGGTTACAGGGGCGTGTCCAAAGGGTGGCAATTAATAATGTGTGCTCAGACTGGTCTGGAGTGACGTGTGGGGTACCCCAAGGATCTGTCTTGGGACCAATTTTATTCAATTTATTCATTAATGATCTGGGGGACGGGATTAATATCTCAGTCTCGGTTTTTGCTGATGATACAAAGATAAGCAGGGCAATAACATCACAACAAGATATTGACATCTTACAGAATGACCTGAACAAACTAACGGAGTGGGCAGAAAAATGTCAGAAAAATGGCAAATGAGGTTTAATGTGGAGAAATGTAAGGTAATGCACTTGGGGGCAAAAAACATAAATGCAAAATACGCACAAGGGGGTGAGCCTCTGGGGGAATCAAGAATGGAGAAGGATCTGGGGGTCCTAGTAGATGACAGACTGAGCAATAGCAACCAGAGCAAGTAGAATATTAGCATGCATAAATAAAGGGATATGCTCCAGGGATAAAACTATAATTCTGCCACTTTATAATAGCCTGGTGTGGCCACATCTGGAGTATTCTGTCCAGTTCTGAGCACCAGTCCTCAGAAAGGATGTACTGGAGCTGGAGAGAGTCCAAAGGAGGGCAACCAATCTGATAAGGGGAATGGAAGACCTTACTTACAAGGAACGCTTGCAAGCGCTAAACTTATTCTCTCTGGAGAAGCGACGCTTGAGAGGGGACATGATTACGATCTATAGATATCTTAATGGGGATCCAAGCATAAAAGATAAACTGTTCAGACAAGGGGACACACATTGAAACTAGAAGAGAAAAGGTTTAATCTGGGGGCGCATGCGCGAAGCCGTCCATGCCGGTCGCATAGGACGAGAGCTCCGCTAACAGGGAGGCGATCGCGGCTCTTACAGGCAGCATCAGACGCTCCGGCTTGCTCAGTCCGACAGCTCTTCTCCTCCTCCTCGCCAGGCTCTCCCGGGGATGGTCCTCGTCGGTCACAGACACGCGAAAAAGGGCAAATCCATACGTGAGGCCCTGTTACAGGCCTCATCCAAGATGGCGCTGGACTCGGCCCGACGAACGAGCGGCACCATACAGCACTCTCCACGGAGATCTCAGGTACCACACAGGGATGAAGGGGAATCAGAAGGAGAGACTATAAATGCCCCCACATTCTCCCAAACCCAGGAGCCCCAGACTGCCCTGATGGCACAGTTTGAGCGGATGCTCCATAGGGCCCTCAAACAAACATCTGAACAGATCACTGACCTCCTCACCAGGGAGATCAGGGAACTTGGGCACCGCACAGAAGAGCTAGAGCAGAGAGTAGATGTAATTGAATCTGAAATGCATAATCAATCTGAGGAAGTGGCCATATTAAAAGAAGAAAACAACACCTTACTTCTTCAACTTGAAGAATTTGAAAATCGAGCTAGGCGCTCGAATATTCGTATAAGAGGGATCCCAGAGACTGTATTAGACCTCCAGTCCACTATCACGGCTCTTTTTCAAGAGCTCATGCCCTCTATTCCAATAGAACGCCTAGAAATGGACCGCGTCCATAGATCACTTACACGCCCCGTGACATAATAGCCAAACTCCACTTTTACAAGACGAAGGAGCAGCTTCTCCAAGCAGCCCGTCAGAAAGAGTCCCTACAGTTCCAAGGCCACAATTACCAGCTTTTTGCTGACCTCTCCCAGGCAACTATCATTAGGAGGCGTGAGTTGAAGCCACAACTCCAAGTTCTGCAACAACACCACATTCAATACTCCTGGGGTTTTCCATTTTCCATTAAATTCACATACAATGGCCGCAAACATGTTTGCAAATCACAATCTGATTTATGTTCTACTCTTCAGGAGTTACATCTCTCCACTCCAGGCTCTCAGCAGAAAGTTCAACGCCAGAGACGCCGCTCTACGTCCAGCTCGCCACAGAAATCTGCACCCTCCATCTCGGCAACAGAAGACCGCAACCTCCACAAAAGAGGCAGATTTACTCCCCTACCCACCGACTGTACAGACTCCATGGATTGAGGTACTCTGTTATTGTTCCCTTTTTGAGTCTTTGATTGTTTGAGACACTCTCCCACCGAGAGTCTCCTCTCAAGAGACTGTATCCAGCCCTATGGAACTGTTCCATCTTCTAGAGACACTACCTACACCAACCACAAGTCTGGAATTCCAAAACCCCATTAAGTGACTCCAGCTTCTTCCACTTCACCACCATACAGGATCAAATGACTGACTTTTGATGCCGTCACTGTTATCCCCTCCTTACGCTCCCCATCTCCAATACTCTACCCTGGAACATATGGATCCTTAGAAGATGGAAACCGGTCCCCCATAACAAATCTACCCCACTACCTCCCATACCATTCTCACAACCCACGAACTATAACCTATAATACTCTTTGTGGGTCCGCTCATCAAAAGTACTTGTTTGTCTTATGCTTACTTAGTGCTTTTTCTGTTTTATGTGTGTTTTTACTGTTTCCACAGTTTAACTACTTAATGGTTGTTCTTACTGTTTCCACAGTTTAACTGCTTTAAACCTTTCAAATTTTTCTTTTTTTGCTGCACTCCTCTCTCCCCTCACCCCTCTTACTGAGCCCACCCCTCCTAACCAATACATTTAAACCAACTCACTTAATTGCAACTTCTATTGCTACCTCCCTGACCTTCATTCCACCGAGCCCATAGCATCCATCAGCCGCATTCAATTAACACCCACAAATCACTCCCTAGAAACCGACGTTGCTCATACAACAGCACCTAACGCACAACTCCTTATCAGTCTGCCATTGACTCTCTTCTATATTACTCCAAACCCGCGATTCCTCCCTGGCCATTCATGCTAACCCCCAACCGCTACTTAGAGAGCCCTATTTAGGACTCTCCTAACTAGCCATCCCTAGTACCAGACGACCTCTCGGTTCTCAGGTACGACCACACTACCTTGCTCACCCACTCCCCTCCTTCCCTCTCTTTGATGACTATTACATTTTGGTATCTGTCCTTCTTGCCCTTTTCTCCCCCTACTCCTCTCCCCACACTCCCTCTCTCCCTTGGGATGACTCCGCGCCCACTTCACACTCTTAGCCCGTACGACTCCATATACAATAAGCCTCCATGATGGCTCCTCTAAATCTCCTTACCCTCAATGTTCAAGGGTTCAACGTCCCCCAAAAGAGGACTAAAGCTTTCCGTTCTTTCGCCTCCCTGAATGCCCATGTTGTATTCTTGCAAGAGACCCACTTCACTAAACGTAGCACCCCTAAATTTTACCACCAGTCCTATCCCCAGGTCTTCACCGCCTCAGCCAACAAGAAGCAGAGAGGGGTCTTAATAGCCCTGCACCGCAGAACCCCAATAACTGTATCCAAAGAGATCAAAGACCCTGAAGGCAGGTATCTCATTTTAATAGGCCATCTCCTAGAAAGTGAGGTAACCCTAGTGGCCTACTACGCGCCTAACAAGAGACCTACCTCCTTCCTTTCTCACCTCTTCCAGGTACTTGCCCAACATAGAAAAGGCACCCTAATACTAGGAGGTGACCCAAACCAGACCATCTACCCCTTCCAAGATAAATCCCCATTCACCCCTGACCACAGCCCAAATAAAAACACTTTCGGAAACCTACTTGCCTCACACTCCCTAGTGGATACTTGGAGGGAAGCGAACCCGACACGCAGACAGTACACATACTACTCCCACCCACACAAAGTTCTTTCCCGCATTGACCACATATTAATTGACACCTGCACTACCCCCTCCCTCATCGCCTCCACAATAGCCCCCTGCCCCTGGTCAGACCACGATGCCGTCCTCACAACCCTAACGGCCTTAATCCCCAAGCAACTAGATAAAACATGGTGTCTCAATGACTCCATCTTATCAAACCCTTCACACAGACTTGATATCTCGTTGGCCCTCAAAGACTACATTACCCACAACTCCACACCAGATATTTCTCCCCTAACCATCTGGGAAGCCCATAAACCAGTGCTCAGAGGGACGCTCATAAGTAAAGCCTCCTTCCTTAAAAAAGAAAGACGAGAGAAACTCAAACTCCTTGACAGCCTTTTCCTTGCGGCACACTCCAATTTCCAAAGAGACCCAAACCCCACCAACAAACAAACACTCGACCAAGCGAGACTCGACCTTGACCTTTTCCTATCTGAATCCGTGGATAAGACTCTCAGACGATCTAGACATAAGCTTTATATGAAAAGCAACAAGCCTGACACCTTTCTTGCCCTAACGCTACGCAGAATAGACCAACCCTATAAACCCATAAGACTTAAGACTTCCAACCACACTTTTACCAGCAATCCTGTCAAAGTGGTCGCTCACTTCAGGAAACACCTATCCGACCTCTAGTCTTCCCACTCCACGTTCAATGAGAACCAAACAACCTCATTCTTCTCAGGTATTCAGCTACCTTCTTTAACCCCTACCCAACACTCCACTCTTGAACAACCAATAACCACACTTGAAGTCGAGGCAGCTATAAAATCCTTACACACCAATAAACGACCAGGACCAGACGGATTTACCGCCACATACTATAAACATTTCTCTGAAACTCTATCCCCTATGCTGACCTCGGCATTCAACTGTATTCTTACAGGTAAACAATTCCGACCAGAATCCCTCCACGCTTCAGTATCTATGATACCTAAACCACAGTCAGACAATTCCTCCTGGGCTAACTTTCGCCCAATTTCTTTACTAAACCTTGATATCAAGATCCTAGCTAAAATCCTAGCAAACCGCCTCAATCCAATCATCGGTTCACTAATCCACAGGGACCAAGTGGGATTCATCCCATCCAGACAGGCGGGTGACAACATTAAGAGAGCCGTCTTACTTACCCATGCAGCCAGAAAACGGAAGATTCCCACGTGCTTCCTATCATTAGACATCAGGAAGGCATTCGACTCCTTGTCCTGGCCCTACCTGATGTTCACCCTCAATCGCTGGGGCTTCGGCCCCCACTTTTCTGCCTGGGTTTCCTCACTCTACCACTCTCCTTCCGCCCATGTCAAATACACAGGCTTTAAGTCAGCCCCATTCCCAATTAGACGAGGCACCCGCCAAGGATGTCCATTGTCACCTCTCCTATTCGCTCTTGCGATAGAGCCCCTAGCCCACGCAATACGGTCTAACCCTGACATAAAAGGCATTGAATCAGGTGGTCATCAACATAAATTATGTCTATTTGCGGATGACATACTTCTATTTATGACCTCCCCAATCACTTCAGCTCCGAACCTTCTTAAGACCCTGGATAAATTTGGTAAAATATCAGGTCTAACGATCAATCCCCACAAATCCAAAGCACTGAACATATCAATCGACACTCCAATGCTAACCCAATTACAACAAATACTCCCATTTAGCTGGTCACCCGACAGTATCCCCCTTCTGGGCGTTCACCTCACAGCAGATCCCAAGGACCTCTACAAAGCAAATTTCCCATCAATGCTGTCACACATAACCAACTTAATGGATTCCTGGTCCAAGCTTCCCCTCGCATGGTTAGGCAGAATAACGGCCATAAAGATGACAATCCTCCCAAAGATTTTATACCTATTCAGGGCACTACCAATCCACACCCCCCCCCACTTTTTACGTTTACTGCAAGGAAGGACATCTCGATTCCTTTGGGGTAAGATCAGACCAAGGATAAAAAGACAAATCCTCTTCTCCCCGAAACTCAAAGGAGGACTAGGGGTTCCAAATTTCTCCAAATACTATCAGGCCGCTCAACTAGCCCAACTTCCAAAATACCACGCCACCAAAGAAATCCCACTATGGGTCTCACTAGAAGCTGTTGACTGCGATCCCCTCTCGGTCGCAAATCTCCTATGGCTTAATCCGAAAGACCGCAGAAACATCACTAACCCGGTCACCATGCACAGCTTACATACCTGGGATCCCTTGAAAAAGAAATATGGCCTTCAATCCTCCCACAACCCACTAATTTCATTCATGAAAAACCCATCCTTCTACCCAGCTTGGGTCACCCCACACTCCTTTCACAACTGGACCAACTCTAACCTGTTCCGGGCATACTCATTCACAACCCCAGACTCATTCAAATCGTTCCCTTCTCTAAGCGAGACTTACAAATTACCCAACTCTGAAATCTTCAGATACCTACAGCTCAAGCACTTCTTCACCCCTCACCTACGCAGAGACAACTCCCTTCCTGCCCTCTCCCCATTTGAACACGTATGCCTCAAAGACCCCCATTCCAGGGGACTGATTTCCTCCCTCTATACCCAGCTTCTAGAACCTACCACCCCTTCGACCATGTTATATGTATCCAACTGGGAGAAAGATCTAGCAACACACTTAGATCCCAAAGAGTGGGCTGATATCTGGGCCGCCACCAAGTCTTCCTCTCAATCTATAGTAGCAGTTGAAACCAACTATAAAGTCTTGATGCGGTGGTATCTAGTCCCAGCCCGGATCGCCAAATTTCTCCCTTCCTACTCCCCTCTCTGCTTCCGCGGCTGCTCAGACCTAGGCTCACATCTCCATACATGGTGGTCCTGCCCGATTGCTATGTCCTTTTGGAACCAAATTTTCCAAATACTCTCCACCCTCTTTGACACGACCCTACCCCCTGACCCTTTAGTAGCTATCTTAAACAAGAAACCAGATAGCATCTCCAAATCCCAATTCAAACTCCTCTTGCAGATAACAACAGCGGCAAAGCAGACTCTGGCTAAAGCTTGGAAAACACCACTTCTCAATGTGATAGAAACTAAAAACAGGGTCACCAGAGCAATGATCCATGCTAGAATAGAAGCTGTAATACAAGATAGAGTTGTGTCTCATGAAAAGATCTGGGACCCCTGAATGAGACACTTTGTCCCATCCAACTTTGACCACAGCCTCCTTACCCCTTGAACATGCACGGAATTCCATAGTCAGCCCACATCTACTTAAAGTCGGGCAATATCCACCTCCAATACCACATACAGGCGCGGAGTCCTCCCAAACCACCCTACCCCCTACCCCCACCTCCCTCCTGTCACCTCCTCCTTTTCCCTTCTAGCCCCCTCCTCATCTTTTACCCCCTTACCTGCTTCATACTTCTCACTAGTTTCTCTATTCACGCTCACTCCCACTTTCTCCCATGATCAGGTCTTCCCTACGGGCACCTAGCCCTTATAACTTTAGTATGGTCATCCCAAACCCAACAGATTTCAGCCTTCACTCCTCGGCTTACCGCAACCTGTAACCACTACACACGATCCTCCAAATACCCTCTCACCCAAGCCAATGGTGGATCACGGATCCCGTCCCAGTTCAATAGATAGTCCCGCTCCCCTTGGTGCAGTTTTGTTCCCATAGGGGCATCATGGGAGCAGTGGACACCCACTATATATTCCTCCGACGTCCACCATCAGCCAATTACTCTCCCCTCCCCCCACGGCTGACCTTATAATTTCCCCCCTACTACTTCAATCTGTTTAGAAGTTTACTTTCGAGCTCTCTCTAACCATACCTGATCGTATGTAGCTATTACTTGTATGAGAAACATAATTGATCACATCCTTCTTGTATTCATTTGTTAAAACCAATAAAACTTTTGAAAAAGAGAAAAGGTTTAATCTTAGAACTCGTAAGGGGTTCTTCACCGTCAGGGCAATAAGGATGTGGAACTCTCTCCCACAACTAGTGGTGACTGCGGGGAGGATGGATATATTTAAAAAAAACTCTTGGATGTATATCTCAATAAGCACAACATACAAGGATATGGGTACTGACAAGAGTATACCTACACAGGTTGAACTGGATGGACTGTTGTCTTTTTTCAGCCTTAACTACTATGTAACTATGTAATCATCTCCTACTGCTATAGGGAGAGGTTCCTGCTGGTACTGTGAGGGACAGATTATTGTTCTAAAATCATCTCCTAGTGCTATAGGGAGAGGTTCCTGCTGCTGCTGTGAGGGACAGATTATTATTCTAAAATCATCTCCTACTGCTATAGGGAGAGGTTTCTGCTGCTGCTGTGAGGGACAGATTATTGTTCTAAAATCATCTTCTACTGCTATAGGGAGAGGTTCCTGCTGGTGCTGTGAGGGACAGATTATTGGTCTAAAATCATCTCCTAGTGCTATGGGGAGAGGTTCCTGCTGCTGCTGTGAGGGACAGATTATTGTTCTAAAATCATTTCCTACTGCTATAGGGAGAGGTTCCTGCTGGTGCTGTGAGGGACAGATTATTGTTCTAAAATCATCTCCTAGTGCTATAGGGAGAGGTTCCTGCTGGTGCTGTGAGGGACAGATTATTGTTCTAAAATCATCTCCTACTGCTATAGGGAGAGGTTCCTGCTGGTGCTGTAAGGGACAGATTATTGTTCTAAAATCATCTCCTAGTGCTTTAGGGAGAGGTTCCTTCTGCTGTTGTGAGGGACAGATTATTGTTATAAAATCATATCCTACTGCTATAGGGAGAGGTTCCTGCTGCTCCTGTGAGGGACAGATTATTGTTCTAAAATCATCTCCTACTGCTATAGGGAGAGGTTCCTGCTGGTGCTGTGAGGGACAGATTATTGTTCTAAAATCCTCTCCTACTGCTATAGGGAGAGGTTCTTGCTGGTGCTGTGAGGGACAGATTATTGTTCTAAAATCATCACATACTGCTAGAGGGAGAAGTTCCTGCTGGTGCTGTGGGGGACAGATTATTGTTCTAAAATCATCTCCTAGTGCTATAAGGAGAGGTTCCTGCTGGTGCTGTGAGGGACAGATTATTGTTCTAAAATCATATCATACTGCTAGAGGAAGAGGTTCCTGCTGCTCCTGTGAGGGAAAGATTATTGTTCTAAAATCATCTCATCATAGTGCTACAGGGTGAGGTTCCTGCTGCTCCTGTGAGAGACATATTATTGTTCTAAAATCATATCATACTAGTGTAGGGAGAGGTTCCTGCTGCTGGTGTGAGTGGTGCATTTCTTGCACAACAATAAAAAGTGCGTCTATGTTGCTGGTGCTGCTGGTGTTGGTGGTGTTGGTGAAGTTCCTGTTGCAAGGAGAGGACGTGGTTGATTTGTGCCCGCTACACGCACACGTGAAACACCTTCTTCAGGTGCGAGTAGCTGACAGAACCTTCAACGTTATATGGTAGGCCCGAATGCCGCTCAACGAATGGTGAGGCCAGAACAAGTACAGGCAATACAGTAGATTGGGTGGCTGACAATGCCTCCAGTTCCTTCACATTGTCTTCCACCCGGTCCCTTGATGAAAGCTCAGAGTTGGCACCTAAACCCCATGGCCATCTGTCTTTCACCTCAGCCCCTTGTAAATTAGCCAAGCAGTCTGAGCCCCAAGTCATACAGCAGTCTCTAATGCTTTTTGATGACTCTGCTGATGTTCTTTCTGTGGGCCATCCACATAGCCCTGCCCCAGAAGTGGAAGACATTGAGTGCACCAATGCCCAACCACTTCTGTTGCAGGATGAGGACATGGAAACACCAGCGCAGCACGTCTCTGATGATGACGAAACACAGATGCCAACTGCTGCGGCTTTCCACAGTGTGCAGACTGACTAGGAGGGCAGTGATGAAGGGTGGGTGCAAGATGATGTGGAGGAGGATGATGAGGTCCTAGACCCCACATGGAATGAAGGTCATGCGAGTGACGCGTGCAGTTTGGAGGAAGAGGTGGTGGTCGCACAGAAGCACCAGCACAGCAAAAGAGGAAGCAGGTTGCAAAAGCGGAGCGAACGTCGCCTAGACAGTATGCCTGCTACTACCCACCGCACCAAGGGACCTAGCACACCAAAGGCAGCTCAAAGGCATACCCCGGCATGGCAGTTCTTCAGACAATGTGCGGACGACAAGACACGAGTGGTTTGCACGCTGTGCAATGAGAGCCTGAAGCGAGGCATAAATGTTCTTAACATGAGCACAACCTGCATGACCAGGCATCTAAATTCAAAGCACGAGCTGCAGTGGAATAAGTACCTCAAAATCCAAGAAAGGTCTCAGCCTCCTCCTGCTTCCTCTTCTGCTGCTGCCTCGACCTCTTCCTCCACCTCTACAGTGACAGCGTCACCTGCCACCCAGCAAACAGACGATGTGACAGCAACGCCACCATGTCTGCCACCGTCCCCAAGCATTTCCACATGGTCCCATGGAAGCTTACAGCTCTCCATCTCCCAAACACTGGAGAGAAAGAGGAAGTACCCCCCTACCCACCCGTGATCCCTGGCCCTGAATGTCAGCATTTCAAAATTCCTGACCTTTGAAATGCTGTCATTCCGTCTGGTGGACACGGACAGTTTTAAAAACCTGATGGTGGTGGCTGTCCCACAGTATGTGGTTCCCAGCTGCCACTACTTTTCCAGGCGAGCCATCCCTTCCATGCACAAACAAGTCGGGGACGAGATCAAGTGTGCCCTGCGCAATGCCATCTGTGGCAAGGTCCACATAACCACTGATACCTGGACCAGTAAGCACGGGCAGGGACGCTATATCTTGCTAACTGCACACTGGGCAAATGTAGTGGCGGGTGGACGTGAGACGGCTAGCCGTTTGGCGCATGTCCTTCCGCCACCGAGGATTGCAGGGCATTTCTCTTTGCCTCCTGTTGCCTCCTCCTCCTACTGAGCTTCCTCCTCCTTCTCTACCACCTCCTCATCCGCTCAGCGTAACACCTTTACCACCAACTTCAGCACGTCCAGGGGGAAATGACAGCAGGCTGTTTTAAAACTGATATGTTTGGGGGATAAACCCCACACTGCGCAGAAGCTGCTGTGGATGAGCATTGAACAACAGACCGATGAGTGGTTGTTGCCACTGAGCCTCAAGCCCGGCCTGGTGGTGTGCGATAATGGGCGAAATCTCGTAGCAGCTCTGGGCCTAGCTGGTTTGATGCACATCCCTTGCCTGGCGCATGTGCTGAATTTGGTGGTGCAGAATATTTCTAAAAAACTACCCGGATATGTCAGAGCTGCTGCAGAAAGTGCGGGCCGTCTGTGCGCGCTTTTGGCGTTCTCACCCTGCTGCTGCTCGCCTGTCTGCGCTACAGCGGAACTTCGGCCTTCTCGCTCACCGCCTCCTATGCGACGTGCCCACAAGGTCCACCTTGCACATGCTGGAGAGACTGTGCGAGCAGCAGCAGGCAATAGTGGAGTTTCAACTGCAGCACGCTCGGGTCATTCGCTCTGCGGAACAGCACCACTTCACCACCAACGAGTGGGCCTCCGTGCGAGACCTGTGTACCATATTGCGGTGTTTTGAGTACTCAGCCAAAATGGCCGATGCCGATGTTCTCAACTTTACTATCCCACTTCTATGTCTCCTTGAAAAAAACACTTTGCAGACCTCTAGGACTTGCCAGGACTTTGTTACAGCCATTTTTGTGCCTAAAAGTTCGGGTCCCCATTGATTTCAATGGGGTTTGGGGTTCGGGACATAATTCGGGTCAAGTCCGGTCCCGCACTTTTTCCCGAAGTTCGGCCGAACCTGCAGAACCCGAACTTCCAGAGGTTCAATCAACTCTAGTCTTAATATGAGATAAGAGGCAGCTTGAACAGGTGGTGGAGCACAGTGATGGAACATTGATTTTTGACACATGAAATTGGATTAAAGCATGCGTGTTTTGATGCGCTTTTTCAGTGCGGTGGATACACAGAAACAGTGGACTTTTATTTTGCATGTATTATTTATTGATATAGTTCAACACAGATTTTTATCACAATATTGTGGGGGTTTTATTTAGCATTGTATGGCTATATAATTACATTAGGGCCGGTTCACACAGGGGCGATCCAACTTCAGGGGCGACTTTGCTAGGCGATTTGAAGGCGACTTCAAGGCGACTTCAGCACAACTTTAGGCGGCTTACAACACAAATTAAACTGACCTCCATGCCAGGTGACTTTGCCTGTGGCCAATCAGAGAAGGGAGGGGGTTGCCTGGGTAATTCGTAAGGAGTACCTGTGTAGATTATTTTCTTTTTCCTGTAAAGTCGCTTCAATATAGATGGGAATCCAACTTGGAGGTGACTTCCATTGAATTCTATGGGCACAAGTCAGATAGAAGTCGCCTTGAAGTAGTACAGGAACCTTTTTGAAGTCGGAGCGACTTCAGTAGTATACATTAAGACAGCTCCCATTAATTCCAATGGGATTTTTGATATCAAGCGACTTGGGGCGGCACAAGTCAGAGCACAAGTCGCCTATGTGTGAACCGGCCCTTACCATTATTGTTTATTGTATATTATTCAATTTCATATGAATTTGTAATTATATATCACCGATATATATTGCACTATTTTAGATATTTTTAAGGTTTTTGGCTGCGCTGCACTATTAGTTGTTATTAAAGGGATTGTAAAGGTACATTTTTTTTTTTAAATAACAAACATGATACTAATCTGCTCTGTGTAATGGAATTTAACAGAGCGGCCGGGAACCTCCTCTTTTCGGGTCCCCGTCGGTACTCCTGCCCCTTCTCTCTGGCCAGTGCCCCATGGGAAGCCGCTTCCCATGGGGGCACTTGTGCGCGCCTGCACCTGAGTTCCTCTGCTGCGTCCATTGACTTGGCCCTGCTCCCTCGTCACTGGCTTTGATTGACAGCACTGAGAACCAATGGCTCCCAGTGGCCCAGCAAGACTCAGAAGTGAGGCAAGGAAAGACATTCACGGCGCTGGATCGAATGAGGTCTCCGGTAAGTAAAAGGGGGGGGGGGGGGTGCTGACGCCTAAACATTTTTTTACCTTAACCACTTCAGCCCCGGAAGGATTTCCCAGTTTAGGACCAGAGCACTTTTTGCGATTCGGCACTGCGCTGCTTTAACTGACAATTGCGCGATCGTGCGACGTTGTACCCCAACAAAATTTGCGTCCTTTTTTTCCCACAAATAGAGCTTTCTTTTTGTGGTATTTTATCGCCTCTGCGTGATTTATGATCACCGCTATAAACAAAAGAAGAGGGACAATTTTGCAAAAAAAAAAAATATTTCTTACTTTTTGCTAAAATACAAATCCAAAAATAAAATATAAAAAACATTTTTTTCATCTGTTTTGGCCGATTTATATTCTTCCTCATATTTTTGGTAAAAAAAAAATTGCAATCGGCGTTTATTGATTGGTTTGCGCAAAACTTGCCACATTTATGAATGATGAGAATTCATTTATGGGGTTTTTATTTATTTTTTATATTTTACTAGTAATGGCAGCGATCTGCAATTTTTATCGAGAATGTGATACTGCAGCGGACATGTCGGACCATTTTGACACTTTTTTGGGACCATTGGCATTTGCACAGCAATCAATGCTATCAAAATGCACTGATTGCTGTGTAAATGCCATTGGCAGTGAAGGGGTTAACCTGAAGGGGGCACTCTAAGGGTTAACTGTGTTCCCTAGGCGTGTTCTAACTGTATGGGGGCTGGGCTGGCTGGGGGAGGCTTTGATCACAGCCCTTCCCCCTCTGTCAGAATGGAAATCTGTGTTTACATACACGGACCTCCGTTCTGTTGCTCTGGGGGGGTGATCAGGGGGTAACCGGCGGACATCGAGTCCATACTCACTCCCAGGCCCCCTGGAACACAGTGAGTGTGTGAGCACGCCTCCAGTGGCGCACGCGTGCTCACAATACTCGGTCTCGCGGCCACCATCAGGTGACGCCATTTTGCGATACCGAACCATGTTGCTGCCGTCAAGCCACGGTGGGCAGTTGGCAACTGGTTAATACAAGTAATGCACATTTTTATTTTGTATCATGTGAGTAGTTTGGAGTGAGGATTTTTAATAAAACTGTGGATCATATTTGGTTACTGTACCATTGGAGTCTATGTTTGTTTCCTTTTCATATGCCATTTGCCGCCATGCACTAATATGGAGCCATATAGAAACACCCCCTGAGTTTAACAACAGGACATCGGTTAATGCGAGTCGTGCCAACCATGAGAGTGGACGGCAATTGTTTTTGGTGAGTGTGTACTCTGTCGAGTGAAGTGGAATCACTAAACAGATGTGAAAAGGTGTGTGACGGAAATTAAATCACATATTTGAAGATTTGGACACTCTTTTTATCACTCCGTGGTGGACTTTTGCATTTGACATATACAATATATAATTTGTTTCTTTTTTTCCATTTTTTTTCTTTTCTTTTTTCACTGTGATATGAGGAACACATTGTTTGATATTTTGATTTTGGTTAACATTACTTTCATGTTTGTTAATTAAGCACAGTGGTACCGTTTGAAGTATTTTTACTTTAAAACATTTGTGAGATTATTACATTTCATTTGGAGGTGGCAGCAGTTTGTGTGGTTGAAATAACAACACGTATTTTTGAATCAGCATTTGTTTATTCATAGTTACATAGTTAGGGGGGTGGAAAAAAGACACAAGCCCACCTAGTTCAACCATGAAAAAATATATATATATATCTATATCATACAGTCCCATATACACAATCCTATACGACCTAGTTGACCCCATATCCTAACACATATACCCTGACATACTATATCTATATATATATATAAAAAAGTACCAACTTGATCCACCCGAACACAGAAAAAAGGTGGGGGGATTGATACATTGATAATTATTTGTTTACGATTAAGTTTTTATGCACAACAATAAAGTTGGTGTGTTTAACGACGGTGGAGGTTTACTTTACATTATTAGAGTGTTTACAAAATTTCATTTTTATGAAGTTTGACATGGCGACACGAATTAATTGTTTGTACTTTCATTACAATTGGTTTTAGTTTTATAGTTTGTTACACAAGGAGTAAAGTGTCACTTGTTTTTTTCTTCTTTTTGTGACTTTTTTTTATTTTTTTTATATATAACATATACAGTTTACGTTTT
>BLSH010473152.1:862668-892625 GCA_018402905.1 Glandirana rugosa | reverse complement strand
AGAATAAAAACCTAAAAACAAGAAAACTTAAAAACCTAAAAGCTTAAAAGCTTAAAGGTTTAAAAACTTAAAGGCTTAAAAGCTTAAAGGCTTAAAAAACTTAAAAGCTTAAAACCTTTTTAAGAAATTCGCCCAAAAGAAATTAAACTTATAAAGTCTTAAGTGTTTAAACAGATTAAAGCAGCTTTTTGATTAAGCCTTACTTTTGTCAACATGTACAGATAGTCGGTTATGCTAGCGAAGAGGAGAGCCCGGTTAGCCCAGAATTCATCACAACTCGCTTGGGCCTGACATTGCAAGCCCAGGCATGGCTTGAAATCCCACAGGCACCGTGCCTGGGCCTGGGCCTGTAAAGTTTTTAGCACCCGAACGATTTTTGAAATGTCCGGGTCCGGGTCCGTGCCACGGACACCCTAAAGTTCGGTACGGACCCGAACGTTACAGTCCGGGTTCGCTCAACACTACTTAAGACCCGATTGGCCCGAGAGGAGAAGCGATCGTATTGGCTGATAGACATGTACAACTGTTTTCATTCCGAATTAGTTTTTCGACGAAATTAGACAAATTTGTGAATTCTGAAATATTCAAATTAAAGAAAACCCGCTTAAAGAATTTTTCCAAAATTCGAAAATTCAAAAAATTCGGAAATTCGAAAATTCGGAAATTCAAAAATTTGGAAATTCGAAAATTCGAAAATCCAAAAATTCAAAAGAACAAAAATCCAAAAATAAGAACGAAAATCCAGAAATCCAAAATAATAACTAACTAATAATAACTATTACTAACTATTATATTACAGGTATTGGAATTTCCTTTCAAATTTGGCTGTTAGTGAA
This sequence comes from Glandirana rugosa, assembly GCA_018402905.1. NCBI lineage: Eukaryota > Metazoa > Chordata > Amphibia > Anura > Ranidae > Glandirana > Glandirana rugosa. The sequence continues at coordinate 891,789 of BLSH010473152.1, read as the reverse complement.
CAGAACGAAGACAAATTTATTCAAAGTTACAAACTATCTGAATTAACGAATGCTGCATCTAAACGAATGAAACGTAAAGAAATTATAATAATAAATAATAACAATAAAAACTTTTTATTATTGTTATTATTATTTATTATTATTAATTTGTTACCTTCCATTTGCTTAGATGTGGCGTTCGTTATTTCTGATTATTTTCTAATTGCGGATAAATTCATATTCTTTACGTTCACTAACAGCCAAATTTGAAAGGAAATTCCAATACCTATAATTTAATAGTCAGTTATTATTAGCTAGTTAGTTATTATTTCGTATTTTCGAATTTCGATATTTCTGAATTTTCTGACTTTTGAATTTCGAAATCAAATTTTTCCAAAGTTACAAATTTATTTGAAATAATGAATTTTGAGCATAACGAATGACCTGAAAAATGAAAAAAAAAAAAAATGAATGAAACGAAAATGAGCAAATTTTTCAGCAGTGCACATGTCTATTGGCCAGTACCAGGGGCAGTGAGGATGTACGGGGAGATCCAGGGATGGCCATCCTCATCGGAACGATCTCTCTGCTCTTCATCACCACCAAGAGCCCGACCGCCTGAGTTGCACCAATTGGGGGGGTCGGGTGCTTTGTTTGATGCCCCCCAGCTGGAGCATCAGCCGCCGCTGTGGATGAGAATAGCTGAAAAGCAACTAACCTTTTTAGAAAGAGAACTCAGCAATGGCCAGCATCATTTTTTTGCAGTACAGACATTCTTTAAGCCGAGATAATAAGATTAAATAATATTGAAGGTTATAAGGGTACGGCAATGATCAGTTTCTTTTGCCTCCAGATATATACTGCATAACGTTATAGCAGCACAAATGTCAGCAAAAGGCAACCTAGATACACAGAGGTCAGCATGAAGAAAGTCCCATCTTTCCAGGTACCGTAAAAGCTTCTTTTAGATACTTTCAGCATCCTGCTTATGGCACCTGCCTGCTTTTATTACATCATATTAATATTCTGAGCTGGAAATATGAGTGCAAAGAGCCCACAGGGAAATAAAGTGTGAAGGCTAGCAAGTGATTGGGGCAGCTATATTCATTCAAAAGGACACTCACATTTATAGCTGTTGTTGATTGTGTTATATTATCGGATAGATTTAGATTAAAGAATGTTATGAGCTTTTGGCAATATTCACACTATTATAAGAAATTAAGTAACATCCTCGTTTCATATTAAAGACCGTGAAAGCAAAGCTTACCTTGCCACTCATTCTATTCATTGAAAGGAACATACATGTGTTTCCTGCTATCCAGATGGGAGCTTTGAATTAGGTTAAAGCTTATTAATAACATTTCCAACAACTCAGAAAGGAAAGAGTTACAGAATATTTGAGCTGAATATTATATGGTGGTTTATATAGATTTTGTGCAATGCACTGTTTCCCTGAAGGAAAAAAATACTACCAATATATTAATATGGAACATTTTCTATAAATAATAAATATATGGGGATTGTATTGCTTAGACAGTGTTATACATTAGAATCCAATAATGCAAGTTGCCACATGGCTTCTCTGGTCAAGGTAAATAAAATACAACCATGAATTCTATTAAAATATACAGTTATAGTGGAATAACTTTCCAGTCCCAGTAGTCATTCGGAATCCTTTTATGAATCTCATTATAGAAAATTTCTGGGTTCCACCACCTCTAAACTTCTATGGGCAAAAAGATTGCTTAAAGTGGTCTTCCCGTTGCCCATGAAGGGCAAATTAAAAGCATGACTTAACCACACCCCCTTCTGTATCTACTCACCTTTGCTCTGTTCAGTTCAATTGCTCAGACCAGTGAAGCAATGCCCTATGTAAGCTCCGAAGTGATTATTCTCTTCTTTTTTACTGGGATATTATTTGCCTTCACCGTTGATTCCAGGCGGAATATATTTTTAATATTCAATCCAAGCCAGTGGTGGCTGGTCCACAGAGGCACCGCAAGGCACGCACCATCTGTGACGCCGTGCAATGCGGGGCACCGAACCAACAGGTCTCTACCAGATCCTTTACCCCCTGACAAGCACATGACCAAAGCCCAAGGTCCTAATTGGCCTGTTTTATGTTGTCCTTGGGGCACAGTGCTTTGCCCTCCCACCCTGCGATACCAGTGAATCGGCTACCTGCACCAGCCAATCAGGACAGGAGGCCGAAGACTCAGAACCATGGGCACCAGGGGAGCCGTGACTGCTGGAGGGCTCTGCCCATAGGGTGAGTGCGGACCTGGAGGGGCACACCCATGCCCCCCAAAATCCTCCAGCACATGTCACCACTGATCCTAACCCTGCAAAAATATTTTTTCTACTAATCCAGGACCAACAATGAGGGTCAATAATATTCTAGTGGCATGTGTTAACCAATGTGTCCATGCACAGGTGTGCAGAAAAACTTTGCATGTTCAGAAGAGGAATGTTTGAGCGGAAAAAAATGACATGTGCATAAATGCGCATTGACACGCAGTATTATTATTATTATACAGGATTTATATAGCGCTGACAGTTTGCACAGTGCTTTACAACACAAGGTCAAACAGTACAGTTACAATACAATTTAACACAGTAGGAATCAGAGATGCCTGCTCATTAGAGCTTACAATCTAAGACAGTGTTAATTGCGTCAACGATAACATTTTCGTCAAAGATTTCGTCAGTGGCATTTTTACAGTGACGAAAATGAAACGAAAAGTACAGCACATTTGCGTCCAGTGACGAAAACTATGATGAAAATCAGATCTGTTTTCGTGACGAACGGAAACGGGATGAAAATGTGAAGCAGGGACATTTACCCTCATGAACTAAAGTCCGTTTTTTCATGGAGCTCCGTCTACTTCTGCAGTCCATTCCCAGCAAGCAAACGCACCATGAGTGAGAGCAGCATTGTGCATTACAGGCCAGCCAGGCTTAGGCCTCCTGAGTCCCGATTTCTGACAAGACGACCGCGCTGCCAGTTGCCCAGAGCAGAGCACACTGTGAGTACAGTTGTGGTACTGTACATTACAATATCAACAGGCCAGAGGCCTCCACTCTCCTCTGTCCAGAGCACACTGTGCAACTGTGCATTTCAGGCCTCCTCTGACCACTAGCAGTGGCATCCAGGGCCCTGTGGATTACAGGACATCCCTCAGACCACCTTCCAGCACTCTGCAGTAGCAGCATTACAGGCTTCCTCAGACCACCACCCAGAGCACTATGCAGCATTACAGCCCTCCTCAGACTGTCCAGAGCAGCTAAATCTGTGAGTTTGTTCAAACCTTAATACCATAAATAATAACATTATATTAACATTTTTTACTCCAGGAGTATGTAACGAGTTTGGACATTCTAGAGAAATGCTTAAATAACACATTACAATTTAACTAAACACATTCGATTTTAGTTGACTAAAATTATTTTACTCAACTAAAATGTACTGGAGTTTTTAGTCAACTAAAATACAATGACTAAAATGGGACTAAAACTAAAATGCCATAAGCCTAAGACTAAGAATAAACAAAATCAAAATGTGCTGCCAAAATTAACACTGCTAAGACGGAGGGTAAAGAGATACAAAAGGTAATAACTGTGGGGGATGAGCTGGTGGAGAAAATAAATGTACAGTTGTTAGATGGGGACCAGATAGGCTTCTCTGAAGAGAAGAGATTTCAAGGAACAGAGTAGGAGTTAGTTGGACAAATTGGAGTAGAGAGTTCCAGAGAAAGGCAGAGGCTCTGGAGGAGTGCTGGAAGTGAGCGTGGGATGAGGCGACAAGGGAGCTAGAGAGCAGGAGGTCTTGGGAGGAACAAAGAGAACGATTTGGTTGGTATTTTGAGGCTAGGTTAGTGATGTAGTTGGGGGCCGAGTTGTGGATGGCTTTGTAAGTTATTGTTAATTTACACTGAAGAAATGACACTTCCAATGAGTGTACAGCTTGTAGAACAGTTTGAAATTTGCTGTCCTCTCAAAATACACAGCCATTAATGTCTAAACCACTGGCAACAATAGTGAGTACACCCCTAAGTGAAAATGTCCAAATTGGGGCCAAAGTGTCAATATTTTGTGTGTCCACCATTATTTTCCAGCACTGCCTTAACACTCTTGGGTATGGAGTTCACCAGAGCTTCACAGGTTGCCACTGGCCTCCTCTTCCACTCCTCCATGATGACATCACGGAGCTGGTGGATGTTAGAGACCTTGCGCTCTTTCACCTTCCATTTGAGGATGCCCCACAGATGCTCAATAGGGTTTAGGTCTGGAGACATGCTTGGCCAGTACATCACCTTTGCTTTCAGCTACTTTAGCAAGGCAGTTGTCACCTTGGAGGTGTGTTTGGGGTCATTAGCATGTTAGAATACTGCCCTGCGGCCCAGTCTCCAAAAGGAGGGGATCACTTGTTGGCATTCATGGTTCCCTCAATGAACTGTAGCTCCCCAGTGCCGGTAGCACTCATGCAGCCCCAGACCATGACACTCCCACCATCATGCTTGACTGTAGGCAAGACACACTTGTCTTTGTACTCACCTGGTTGCTGCCACACACACTTGACACCATCTGTACCAAATAAGTTTATCTTGGTCTCATTAGACCACAAGACATGGTTCCAGTAATGCATGTCCTTAGTCTGCTTGTCTTCAGCAAACTGTTTGCAGACTTTCTTGTGCATCATCTTTAGAATAGACTTCCTTCTGGGATGACAGCCATGCAGACCAATTTGATGCAGTGTGCGGTGTATGGTCTGAGCACTGACAGGCTGAACCCCCACCCTTTCAAATTCTGCAGTAATACTGGCACACATACATTTATTTCCCAAAGACAATCTCTGGATATGACGCTGAGCATGTGCATTCAACGCCTTTGGTCTACCATGATGAGGTCTGTTCTGAGTGGAACCTGTCCTGTTAAACCGCTGTATGGTCTTGGCCACTGTACTGAAGCTCAGTTTCAGGGTCTTGGCAATCTTCTTATAGCCTAGCCCATCTTTATGTAGAGCAATTTTTTTTTTCCAGATCCTCAGAGAGTTATTTGCCATGAGGTGTCATGTTGAACTTCCAGTGACCAGTATGAGAGAGCGAGATTGATAACACCAAATTTAACACACCTGCTCAACATTCACACCTGAGACTTTGTAACACTAACAAGTCTCATGACACGGGGAGGGAAAATGGCACACTTGGGCCCTATTTGGACATTTTCACTTAGGGGAGTACTCACTTTTGTTGCAAGCGGTTTAGACATTAATGGCTGCGTGTTGCGTTATTTTGAGGGGACAGCACATTTACACCGTTATACAAGCTGTACACTCACTACTTTACATTGTAACAAAGTGTCATTTCTTCAGTGTTGTTACATGAAAAGATATAATAATAAATATTTGCAAAAATGTGAGCGGTCTACTCACTTTTGTGAGATACTGTATATATGTATATACAGTACTCAGCATAAAATACACCCCAACAGATTTGTCAGAAAACCTTTCCTTTTAGAATGAACATTTTCTATGGGACACTATACGTACTACAAAATACTCTCACAAATGTGGGCCATTGATTGCAACCAAGATTTGTTAATTTGAGCACAAAAGCATTTTACCTAACAAATTCATTCAAGACCATGTTGCAAAAATGAATACACCCCAATGAAAGTCTTAGGAGCAAAGCTAAATTTTAGACAACAAAATCCTAATTAACAATCCTAATTGTCCTATTTCCTATCTCAACTGTCATTTTGGGGCATGGCACAGTCTCACCATTGGTGCCCTCCAGGCCATCTGGGGGCATTATAAATTCCTTTTCACAATATTATTAACCACTTCCCGCAAATCGCCTTAAATGAACAGCGGCCGCTTTAAGTGGATGGTATCGGGATATAGCCTGCAGCTGCAGGCTATACCCCGGTACAGTTTTTTAGAGCGGGCGGTCGGCTATCCAGGGATAACGGCCAATCCATCTTGGGAGCCGCTCAATCGTTATCCCCGGGGGTGGGAGGGGACACCCCCCCGCAGTCTTCAACCACTCTTCTCCAGCCTCCCGTCCCCCCGGGAGCCCGGAGCTCTCATCCGGCACGTCCGCCGGCTAGAAGGAGTCCTAATAGAAGCCGAAATCTGCTCCGATCGGGTTTCCTTCGTCAAATTCCGGAAGCGACGTCACAACGTAACTTCCGGTTTACTCGGCAGCCAACTGCGCCAGTTTTAAAAAAATGACAGTATTCAGAAATGCCGTTTTTGGCGATCTGAATACTGGGAAGTGTAAAGGAGGGATGGGCGGTCTTTTAGACCCCCCAGCCCTCCAAAAGAGTACCTGTCACCGCCTATTACTATCACAAAGGATGTTTACATTCCTTGTGATAGCAATAAAAGTGATCAGAATTTTTTTAAAGGATTAGTGTTAAAAATAAATAAATAAATAAATAAATAAAAAATTTTAAAGCACCACCGTCCGCGCGAGCTCGCGCAGCTAAGTAAACGCATACGTAAGTCGCGCCCGCATAAGAAAACGGTGTTCGAACCACACATGTGAGGTATCGCCGCGATCGCCAGAGTGTGAGCAATAATTCTAGCAAAAGACCTCCTCTGCAACGCTGACCTGCTAACTGTTAAAAAATTTGAAACCGTTGCCTATGGAGATTTTTAAGTACCAGAGTTTGTCGCCATTCCGCGAGTGTAACATGTATGGTATCTATTTACTCTGTGTAAAATCCTCTTTCACAATATACAAAAAAAATGGGATAACTTTACTATTGTCTTATTTTTAACTCAAAAAAGTAAAATTTTTCCAAAAAAATCGTGCTTCAAAGACCGCTGCGCAAATACCGTATACAATACAAAAGTATTGCAATGATCGCCATTCTCTAGGGTGTTTGAAAAATATATAAAATATAAAAATAATAAAAAATATATATATATAATGTTTGGGGGTTCTAAGTAATTTTCTAGCAAAAAAAAACTGTTTTTAACTTGTAACCAACAAATGTAAAAAAGGGCTCCGGTTGGTAAGTGGTTAACCTTGCTTTCATGTAATGAGCTAAACAAATGTTCTATAAAACTCAGTTTTGTCAAAATGGTGGAATGACACTTTGCTGCAATGTAAAGTAGTGAGTGTACAGCTTGTATAACAGTGTAAATTTGCTGTCCTCTCAAAATAACTCAACACACAGCCATTAATTTCTAAACCACTGGCAACAAAAGTGAGTACACCCCTAAGTGAAAATGTCCAAATTAGGCCCCATTAGCCAATTTCCCCTCCCCGTGTCATGAGACTTGTTAGTGTTACAAAGTCTCAGGTGTGAATGAGGAGCAGGTGTGTTAAATTTGGTGTTATCAATCACACTCTCTCATACTGATCACTGGAAGTTCGACATGGCACCTCATGGCAAAGAACTCTTTGAGGATCTGAAAAAAATAATTGTTGCTGTACATAAAGATGCCCTAGACCAGCCTTTCTCAACCTTTTCAACACTGAGGAACCCTTGAAATAATTCTCCGGTCTTGAGGAACCCCTGCTAAAATGAAATATCTACAACCCATGACACATTAGTGTGATGGTCAATGGGAAGAATGCTCCTTACACTTGTGGTCATTGGGAAGAATTACCCCCTTACAGATAGCTAAAAAGATCAATGGTATCATTGGGAATTTATCTGAGAGATAGAAATTGACCATTGCTCAAGGAACCCCTAGCAACCTCTGGAGGAACCCTAGGGTTCCACGGAACCCTGGTTGAGAAACCCTGCCCTAGACTATAAGAAGATGGGCATAACCCTGAAACTAAGCTGCAGCACGGTGGCCAAGACCATACAGCAGTTTAACAGGACAGGTTCTGCTCAGAACATGCCTCGCCATGGTCAACCAAAGAGGTTGAGTGCACGTGCTCAGCATCATATCCAGAGGTTGTCTTTGGGAAATAGACGTATGAGTGCTGCCAGCATTGCTGCAGAGTTTGAAGGGGTTGGGAGTCAGCCTGTCAGTGCTCAGACCATACGCCACACACTGCATCAAATGAATCTGCATGGCTGTCATCCCAGAAGGAAGCCTCTTCTAAAGATGGTGCACAAGAAAGCCCACAAACAGTTTACTGAAGACAAGCAGACTAAGGACATGGATTACTGGAACCATGTTCTGTGGTCTGATGAGTTCAATATAAACGTATTTGATTCAGATGGTGTCAAGCGTGTGTAGCGGCAACCAGGTGAGGAGTACAAAGACAAGTGTGTCTTGCCTACGGTCAAGCATGGTGGTTGAAGTGTCATGGTCTGGGGCTCCATGAGTGCTGCCAGCACTGGGGAGCTACAGTTCATTGAGGGAACCATGAATGCCAACATGTACTGTGGCAACACAAAATATTGACACTGTGGGCCCAATTTTGACATTTTGACTTAAGGGTGTACTCACTTTTGTTGCCAGCGGTTTAGACATTAATGGCTGTGTGTTGAGGAGGCAGCAAATGTACACTGTTATACAAGCTGTACACTCACTACTTTACATTGTAGCAAAGTGTCATTTCTTCAGTGTTGTCACATGAAAAGATAGAATAAAACATTTACAAATATGTGAGGGGTGTACTAACTTTTGTGAGATACTGTATATATATATATATATAGTGAGGTCCATAAATATTGGGACATCAATACAATTATAATCTTTTTGACTCTATACACCACCACAATGGATTTGGAATGAAACAAACAAGATGTGCTTTAACTGCAGACTTTCAGCTTTAATTTGTGGGTATTTACAACTGGTTCTCTTGCATTTATTGATGATGTGACTGCTGACAAAAGCAGCAGGATGAATTCTGAAGTGTTTTGGGCAATATTATCTGCTCATATTCAGCCGAATGCTTCAGAACTCAAAGGACGGCGCTTCACAGTGCAGATGGACAATGACCCGAAGCATACTGCGAAAGCAACCAAAGAGTTTTTTAAGGGAAAGAAGTGGAATGTTATTCAATGGCCAAGTCAATAACCTGACCTGAATCCGATTTGGGCATGCATTTCACTTGCTGAAGACAAAACTGAAGGGAAAATGCCCCAAGAACAAGCAGGAACTGAAGACAGTTGCAGTAGAGGCCTGGCAGAGCATCACCAGGGATGAAACCCAGCGTCTGGTGATGTCTATGCGTTCCAGACTTCAGGCTGTAATTGACTGCAAAGGATTTGCAACCAAGTATTAAAAAGTGAAAGTTTGATTTATGATTGTTAATTTGTCCCATTACATTTGGACCCTTAAAAAGTGGGGGGCACATATACAAACTGTTGTAATTCCTACACCGTTCACCTGATTTGGATGTAAATACCCTCAAATTAAAGCTGAAAGTTTGCAGTTAAAGCACATCTTGTTCGTTTCATTTCAAATCCATTGTGGTGGTGTATAGAGCCAAAAAGATTAGAATTGTGTCCATGTCCCAATATTTATGGACCTGGCTGTATATATTCCCTCCCCAGTGATATGTGACTCATTAGTGTTACAAGGCCTCAGGTGAGAATGGAGAGCAGGTGTGTTAAATTTGGTGTTATCGCTCTCATTCTCACATACTGGTCACTGGAAGATCAGCATGACACCTCATGGCAAAGAGCTCCTTGAGGATCTGAAAAAAAGAATTGTTGGTCTACATAAAGATGCCTCGGCTATAAGAAGATTGCCACGACCCTGAAACTGAGCTGCAGCATGGTTGCCAAGACCATACAGCGGTTTAACAGGACAGGTTCCACTCAGATCAGGCCTCGCCATGGTCGACCAAAGAAGATGAGTGCATGTGCTCAGAGTCATATCCAGAGGGTGTGTTTGGGAAATAGACATATGAGTGTTGTCAGCATTGCTGCAAAGGTTGAAGAGGTGGGGGGTCAACCTTCAGTGCTCAGACCATACCCCGCACACTGCATCAAATTGGTCTGTGGACTGTCATCCCAGAAGGAAGCCTCCTCTAAAGATGAAGAACAAGAAAGCCCGCAAACAATTTGCTAAAAACAAGCAGACTAAGGACATGGATTACTGGAACCATGTTCTGTGGTCTGATGAGGCCAAGATAAACGTATTTGGTTAAGATGGTATCAAGCGCGTGTGGTTGCAAGCAGGTGAGGAGAACAAAGACAAGTGTGTCTTGCCTACAGTCAAGCATGGTGGTGGGAGTGTCATGGTCTGGGGCTGCATGAGTGCTGCCGGCACTGGGGAGCTACAGTTCATTGAGGGAACCATAAATGCCAACATGTACTGTGACATGCTGAAGCAGAGCATGATCCCCTCCCTTCAGGGACTGGGCTGCAGGGTAGTATTCCGAAATGATAACCACCCCAGACACACCTTCAAGATGACCACTGCCATGCTAAAGAAGCGGAGGGTAAAGGTGATGGACTGGCCAAGCATGTCTCCAGACCTAAACCCTATTGAGTACCTGCGGGGCATCCTCAAATGAAAGGTGGAGGAGCGCAAGGTCTCTAACATCCACCAGCTCTGTGATATCGTGATGGAGGAGTGGAAGAGGACTCCAGTGGCAACCTGTGAAGCTCTGGTGAACTCCTTGCCCAAGAGGGTTAAGGCAGTGCTGAAAAATGATGGTGGCCGTACAAAATATTGATACTGGGCCCAATTTGGACATTTTCACTTAGGGGTGTACTCACTTTTGTTGCCAGCGGTTTACACATTAATGGCTGTGTGTTCAGTTATTTTTAGGGGACAGCAAATGTACACTGTTATACAAGCTGTACACTCACTACTTTACATTGTAGCAAAGTGTCATTTCTTCAGTGTTGTCACATGAAAAGGTATAATAAAATATTTACAAAAATGGGAGGGATGTACTCACTTTTGTGAGATACTGTATATTGAGGCGTTATGAAAGACATGTGCGGTTTGTTTCATTCCGAATTAAAATTCGGACAAATTTAAATTTTTTGGAAATTCGCATGTATCCGAATTTCCAAATTACAATAGTACCGAATGTAAACCAATCCAAAATAACGAAAAAAAAATTTGGATGAAATTCAAATTCGAATCATTTTCGAATCATTTTCAAATACTTTTCGAACTTGAATAGTTTTCAAATTCAAATTCGAAAAGTTTGCAAATTCAAATTAGAAAAGTTTTCAAATCGGAATAGTTTTCAAATTCGGATTCAAAAAGTACACCAATCTGAAAAGTATTCCAATTTCCAAAAAGATCAAAATAGAAAAGAAAACAAAGGAATAGAGCAGAAAAAAAAAAACAATAGTCTAGAAAAGAATATAACAGAAAACAAAAGAATAGAATACAACAAAGTAAAACAGCTCTGTTCCACTCCACCACATTATATTCTTTCATTTTCTGTTATATTCCCCTCTATTGTATTCTATACTTTTCCATTCTGTTCCTTGACTTTCCACTCCACCCCATTCTCCTTGGAAATTGGAAAACTATTCGAATTTGAAAACTGTTGAAATTCGAAAACGATTCGGGATCAAAAACGATTCGAATTTGAAAATGTTTTGAATTCAAAAACTATTCAAATTCGAAAACTATTTGAAATTGATTCGATAACTGTTTGAATCAATTCGAAAATGAATACATGAAACTAATTCTGAAAACAAATAAAACTATTCGAACCAAATGAATTTATATAAAAAACGTTTTGAAACAAAATGAAACTAAACACATTTTTTCACTCTGCACATGTTTATTATGTTTCACCTGGCATGCGTTCACTTAAAGGAAGCTAAGGTGGAATCCGGTCCGGGTTTTACCAGCCACCTTGGCAGGGTGGATTCCGAACCACTTTTGTCCATCAGCCGGTGGTATAAAGGAAGCAGATCTGGATCAGATTACTGCTCTGGCCTGGGACTCAGGAGCCATCACATCTGAGAGAGCTGATGAACTGAACTTTGCTTTTTGACGGAAACAAAAGTTTTGCACTTTGTATTGTGGGTAACCGGGAGAAGCCCTTCACTCTGAGTTGGGAAAGTGGAAATGTTCAGTTAGTGCCTGGATGACAAGAATTTATTTTCTGTTTTGTTTATTTGATTTACCTGCAACATTTTAACCCGTCCAGATCCGCGCTATAGCCAAAGTACGGCTCCAGCGCGGATCTGAAATGCCGGGTGGACGTCCATGGACCATAAATCAATTCCCATAGTTTGTAGAAGCGATAACTTTTGCGCAAACCAATCAATATACGCCGATTGCGATTTTTTTTACCAAAAATATGTAGGAGAATATATATCGGCCAAAACTGTTGAATTATTTTTATTTTTTAATTTTTTTTGGATATTTATTATAGCAAAAAGTAAAAAATATTGGGTTTTTTTCAAAATCATCTCTCTTTGTTTATATCAGCGATCAGAATTGATGCAGAGGGGATCAAATACCACAAAAAAAACTCTATTTGTGGGGGAAAAAATGATATAAATTTAGTTTGGGTACAACGTCGCATGAACGCGCAATTCTCATTCAAAATGTGACAGCGCTGAAAGCCAAAAATTGGTCTGGGCAGGAGGGGGGTTTAAGTGCCCAGTAAGGAAGTGGTTAAATAAACCTGGCTACAAGTCAGATTTTAAGAAAACCTGCCATTTGGACTACCTTTTTCCCAGGTAAGGTGATCCCCACTGAGCTAACCCCCCACAATATATATTACATTGATATTGGAGGTCAAATAGGAACAATTAGAAGAACAAACTATATTCTGAAATGTTTGGAGTTTTTAATGGGGTTTCATTATTTCTGGTCTGGGAATCGCTTCTACTTCCAAACTAACGAGGAGGAGTAGGGAGCAAGATTTGCACCTTGTGTACTGAACATTTTTAATGTCTAAGTGGGAGGAGGAATACATTTATGGTATTGACTAGCCTCATTTTATTATTTGGAAAGGTAGGAAGGAATTAGGGGAGGATTTTATTGGAACAATAATATGGAATTACTTTCTCTGGTGTCTTGGATAAAAATAGAATTCGTTTTTCCGGACTTTATTGCTTTTAAAAAGAGGGGAAGGCTATGCACAGAGGCTCATCTTAAGGAAACTGTTAGAAATAGTTTCATTTCAGTCTCAAGTTGTCATCTTCCAAGATGGGTTTCAGATTTTCTTAAGGGTCAAATGATGAGAATTCGTAGAAACTGTGAACAGGTATAGGGGGAATTATTTAGAAACTATACGTCCAGAAATAGCAGGGAAGGATAGAAAAGGTATTTTAATGAGTAGAGCCTGACACATCTTGAGTCCAAGTATGACAATGCTTTTATTACTCATTTTAACACTCAATATAGTGAGAAAATGATTCAGAAACATTGGCCAATTCTTTAAAAAGATAACATTTTGGGACCTTTGTTACCAAAGACCCCTAATATGATTTATACAAGGCTTTCATTTCTGGGGACCAGGTTTTTTTATATAATGTTATTAATCCCCTGGTAGGAAAGCCCAATTTCTATGAAGGGAAGGGATTTTATTCCAGTAGATGTTCTCCATGGAGAATGGTGGAGAATAATCCAAGGATAAGGAGAAAAATCAAATAAAACTGATACGGGTTTTTAATATTAAGTATTTTATTTCTTGTGGTATGTGACTTGTGTTTAGAAGTTCCCTAGTGGGCTACAGATTGTGGGTCATATGATATTACAAGGAAGCTAGCACTCACAATAGGAGACCACATTAATAATATTTTTTAAGGGTCTTGATAAACATAATGGGTTGGTTTACTAAATGCAAACAGGCAGTTTGGTTTGCAAAGGAAATTGCAATCACCAAGGGAATTTGCATCAGAGCTCTGAACAGCCAATTTGTCTTTAGTAAATCAACCCCAGTGTCTCCAATCAATGTATTCTAGCTCATAATAAGAATCCACAAGGCCTTGTGTTTTATGGCTTGATATGGCCAGCTTGAACAAATGTAATCAGGCATTTAGAGTGCCTTGAAAAATTATTCATACCCCTCGACATTTTCCACATTTTGTCATGTTACAGCCAAAAACAAATGTATTTTATTGGGATTTTATGTGATAGACCAACACAAAGTGGCACATAATTGTGAATTGGAAGGAAAATTATAAATGGTTTTCAACATTCCTTACAAATAAATATGCAAAAAGTGTGGCGTACATTTGTTTTCAGCCCCCCCAGAGTCAACACTTTGTAGAACCCCCTTTTACTACAGTTACAGCTGCAAGTCTTTTTGGGGATGTCTCTACCAGCTTTGCACATCTACAGAGTGATATTTTTGCCCATTCTTCTTTGCAAAATAACTCAAGCTCTTTCAGATTGAATGGAGAGCATCTGTGAACAGCAATTTTCAAGTCTTGCCCCAGATTCTCGATTGGATTTAGGTCTGGACTTTATTGTAAAATATAGGGATGGAGGCACCTATTTAGGTTCTTCATTTAAAGTCCCAAGCACCCCCTTTTCAGTTCACTTTGACTGGGCCATTCTAACACATAAATTTGCTTTGATCCAAACCATTCCATTGTAGCTCTGGCTGTATGTTTAGGGTCGTTGTCCTGCTGGAAGGTGAACCCCTCTGCCCCCCTAACAGGTTTTCTTCTAAACATCAAAAGTATGCCTCAAGTATAGAAAATTTCAATAAAGGGGTGCCATCATCCTCAATGATCAATATTTGAAAAGAGAAACCTAGGGCTTTGAGGTGTCAGTGGGTCTCTTCCAGAGTCAAGGTAAGAGCAGAGGAACCGACATAATCAATGGATCCTGTGGTGTAACGCTACATCTGACTCAGACAGTATTGAAGTTAGAGGTTTAGCATAACAGCCAGGCAACAAGAACGTACTAGACTCACCATGAATGGAACAAAGTGCAAAGGCCTCACCAATTTAAAAGGCAGGTCTTAGATCTGGAAAAACATCGCTCTATCACATGGTACCAGTTAAGCCACCAATTTGGATTTATTAAAACACATCAAAGGAAAGCTGCATTACATAGTTTCATTGGCACAGCTTGGACTTTTTGCAGCCATATTCTGTATACAAGCACTAACACCAGAAATGTCCGCACATTTTTTTTCTAGTGTAGTTACCCTGATAGTGACAACAGTGCAACACTTTTCACACAACCATTTGTAGTCACCACTGGGAGAACATGTAAAGGAGTGAAAATGCAGATGCACAACTAGAAGACAAGGACAGAGTTTGGTCTTCCTATAACTGCATGTTCCTGCACTATAGATACAGATATAGATACATATATATTGTATATAGCTTGTGCAAAGAACAGAGCTGTGGGAGGGGCCTGACAGACCCACCCACTACAGGCTGCCTGCAGAAAACTACAGGAGACAAGACCATTCACCCGGCACAAGGAGAGAGCAGCAGGGATCGGTCTTTATTACAAGAAGCTCCTACAGAGAGGAAAACTCTCACACTGGATTACTGCACAGATTTTTGAAGAAATACACAATGCACACCAAGATCCAAGAAGAATACACATGCTTTGTATTTTGACAATATTTGCTTATTCTGGAGTACAGCTTTAAATCTTTCATTCCCATGTAGACTGAATTTTATATGTCATGCAGGCCAATAGCTCCAAGCAGACTTCCCTAGTTATTTTCTTTTTGAAACGTTTTCCGATTTCCTGTCTCCAAGCAATCTCTTCCTAATTGCAAGAGACATTCTATACAATTGAGAGGAAATAAATTCAGCAGCTTAGTGATAAGAATAAAATGATCAGTCTAAGTTTTTTCTCTTTTAGCACACAGCCAGTCAAACCTTATCTAAGGCATTGCAGCTAGCAATGTGTGTTTTTTTTATGTGGGAAAGACAGATTTAACCTACTCTTGTCCATCAGACTCCAGATCTTTACTTTACACCGATCAGCCATAACATTGACCACCCACCTAATATTGAGTGGGTCCTCCTTTTTTTTTGCCAAACCCATTGAGACATGGACTTCACTAGACAAAGCATTACACTGCCTCCGCCGGCTTGCCTTCTTCCCATACTGCATCCTGGTATCATCTTTTTCCCAGGTAAGTGACACACAGACACTCGACCATTCACATGATGCAATAGAAAACATGACTCATCAGACCAGGCCACCTACTTCCATTGCTTTGTGGTCTAGTTCTGATCTTCACATGGCCATTGTAGGCACTTTTGGCTGTGGATACGGGACAGCATGGGCACCCTGACCAGTCTGTGGCTACTCAGCCCTATGCACAACAAACTGCGATGCACTGTGCTTTCTGACACCTTTCTATTGGAACCAGCAGTACATTTTTATAGCAGTATGAGCTCCAGTAACTCTTCTATTGGATCAGACTACATGAGCGAGCCTTTTCTCCCCACTTCCATCAATGAGCCTTGGCTACCCATGACCATGTCACCAGTTTGCCGGCTTTCCTTCCTTGGACCACTTTTGGTCATTCCTAACCACTGCAGATTGGGAACATCCCACAAGAGCTGCAGTTTTGGAGTTCTTCTGACCCAGTTGTCTAGCCATTACAATTTGGTTGCTCAAATCCTTAGGCTTGTGCATTTTTTCGGCTTTCAAAACATCAACTTAAGGGAAAATATGTTCAATTACTGCCTAATATATCTCACTTTCAGGTGCCATTGTAACAACATAATCAATAGTTATTCATGTCAGTGATCACAATATTATGACTGCTTGGTGTATATTTATATGCTTCACACAACAGATAAAACGCATGGCTGACTTATACTGAACCTCTGAACCCACCCATTTACTTTTTCCTGGAGACTAGACCTGTAATTTCATATTTTACAGCTTGGCTAAGTGATATGCTATTGAGTGATTTATTCATAAGTGTTCTGTATGTTGAGCAGGGGCAGACTGGGCTGGGGGCCGCTCTGGTGCCACACCTTCCTATGCTGCAGCAGTTATGCCTAAAGGCTTTCTGGTGAAGAGGAGTAAAAAGTCCCCATCGGAGTCCTATCAAATGCAACATGAGGATGAAGACAGAGAACAGGCTGCCATCTCAGCATAGATGGTGTACACTCTGTCTGGCTCTATGGCCCAGAGGATCTCTTTTCCCGGCCAGCCCTGACCGAGCCAACCTGGCTCGCTCCTCTCCACCCAGGCTCTCTCCTGCAGGACCCATCTGCCCCCTGCCAGCCAGTTCGGGGAACCCAGAGTCGGTGCAGCAGGCACTATCCAGCCTGACCCGCCCGTAAGCAGAAAGTACCAGGAGCTTCAGCCTGGGATGGGGGCAGGGAAGAGGGAGAGAGGGAGGGGGGCCGAGTCTCTGCACCATGGACCTCTTGCTTGTATTTGCCCCCTGGGCCAACTGTTGCCAGTCAATCCTTGATATTGAGCAGTGGCGGCCAGTCCATATGGGGGGCAGGGGCGCCACGCCCCTAATACATGCGCCTGGCCCTTAATCTATATGCAGGGCACTGGACGCATGGATTACATTGGGTTTGTTTTTTGTTTTTTAGAAGCACATGATTAGAGCCTGAGGCTCTAATTGGCTTCAAAAAAAGGAGGGCTCGGGATGCAGAGGACTGCGCCCCAAGCCCACCCAGCTGTGTGACACTAGCGAATTAATGTGCACCGTGAGGAGAAGTGATCCTATTGGCCATATGGCCAAAATCCATATGGTTTTGACAAAGCACTTTGAATAGGGTGAAACGCATCAATCTCCTGTCCCCCTCCCCAGCCTGTATTCCCCTATATGCTCTCTTTTTTTACAATAAATGTTACTGCTTATGCATTTTTGGTGAGAGTGCTGCCATTCCGGACTTTTCCTTCCATGATTCTCCCTGCCGCCTAGGAGGAGGAGGGAGGGGACGCACGGCGAAGATGCCATGATGCAGAGGAGGAGGAGATGCAGGGGAAGCCGCTGCCCGAAGGAATCGCTACCCGCGACCTAGATGGGGTAAATGCGGGACTGGTGACTGACCACCCGGGGGGCGGCAAACAATGCACCCACAGCCACACACCCCAAAAAAATATATCACCAGCCGCCATTGATATTGAGCCTCTTTTTTCTCTGATCACATGTGCCCTAGAATTACTGAACCCTCCGGAGCTCGGAGCACGTTTGCATGATGGTGGAGGATTAATGGTGTACTGCATTTACACTGATTCATCACAATTGGGATTGGACTATATAATTGTCAATGTATTACTTCAAGGACTTTTTGCTTATAATTGAGTTTATATTTATATATTATTTATTCACATATTCAGTTTAAGGAGGACACAGGCGCTGCCGTGAATCATTTATTGTTTTGCATTTAATGTTTATTCGCTTTATATGGGAATGTCTTTGAATTAGGCAGCTGTTTTTATTAATAATATTATTTTTATTAGCAATATTGTGGCGCAGTGACATACAATTTATTGATTCTATTTAATAACTTGCGAAAAGTGCACTGCAAATACTGGTGTAAATCTAAAATTGGATATAATTAAAGTGATATAAAACCCTCAGATTTTTACACCTTTCCAGCAGCTGATATAATTACTTATAGCGATTATGTAGCTGCTTTATCTTCTAATCCTTACCTGTGTTACAGTTTAACCACTTCAGCCCCGGAAGGATTTGCCCCCACTTTTTGCGATATGGCACTGCGTCGCTTTAACCGACAATTGCGCGGTTGTGCGACGTTGTACCCAAACAAAATTTATGTCCTTTTTTTCCCCACAAATAGAGATTTATTTTGGTGGTATTTGATCACCTCTGTGGTTTTTATTTTTTGCACTATAAACAAAAAAAGAGCGACAATTTTGAAAAAAAACAATACATTTTACTTTTTGCTATAATACATATCCACAAAAACAAATTTCTTCCATAGTTTAGGCTGATATGTATTCTTCTACATATTTTTGGTAAAAAAAAAATTCAATAAGCGTATATTGATTGTTTTGCGCAAAAGTTATCGCATCTACAAACTATGGGAATAGATTTATGGTGTTTTTATTAATTTATTTTTTACTAGTGATGGCAGCGATGTAATCTTTTAGTGGGAGTGCGATATTGCGGCGGACAGATCAGACACTTTTGACACTTTTTTGGGACCATTGACATTTATACAGTGATCAGAGCTATAAATAGCCACTGACACTGGCAGGGAAGGGGTTAACACTAGGGGGCGATCAAGGGGTTAAGTGTGTTCCCTGGGAGGCGTTTCTAACTGTATGGGGGGCTGGGCTGACTTGGGGAGGAGAGTGATCGCTGTTCCCTATCACAGGGAAAAGACAATCACTCTCAACTCCCCTGTCAGAATGGAGACCTGCCTTGTTTACACTCGCAGATCCTCGTTCTGCCACTGCAGGGGAGCAATCGTGGGTGGCCGGCGGACAAATCCACCCCACCCACTGATTGGCTCCCCAGCAAGCCAGTGAGCGCATCAATAAAAACACACAGCCCCATAACCTAGGATAGCAAGTCACTCCCCTGCTCTTCCCTCCCGTTGAGTTTCAGCTGCTTCAGAGGGATCAGTTCCAGTAAATGCCCCCCCACCGCACCGATCACCCCTCCTGTGCACCATATGTTTCCCCCTGCTGCCCATATCCCCCTCTGTGCCCCTCTACCACCGAAGTGCTGCCCGCATTCCCCCCTCTCCTTCCTGCCGGAAGCTGCAAGCAGACAATAGGATCCTTAAGAATGGAGAGTGGGGGAAGGGTCTGGTAAATATCATATTTACCAACCCCATCCTTCCCTGAATGAACACAATGAGTGATCGGTACCGATCACTTACTGTGTTCATCCGTAACTGAAGCATAGTAAACTTTATTTTGGGGTGGAGGGGCCCTAGTAGGTTGACTGTATGGGGCCCCATGGTTTCTAAAGCAGCCCTGGATGGAATCCCTATTAGTCACCAGAACTAGTTTCCCCATTGGAGATTTCTGTTCTTTTTCTTTTCTGATGACCACCGAAAATGTGAGATTTTCCTTCACTTTCACTTTTGGTGATAATGGTAAACAGGACAAATAGAGAGGGTGAATCTCTCTTAAAGGGACACGGACAGCAATGACAACCTGACAGGTATTCCAGTGCCTCTCTACTCCAAAACTAAAAAAAAAAGAAAAAAGAAAAAAAAGTTTTGCCTAGTCAGTAATAGACGTAAACTTTATGAAAAATGGATGGAAAAATGCTCTTTAGCTGGTATTGATGGGTCATTTTAGTTTGTTCAACCAGCGATAGACATGTGCAGTTCGTTCCGTACCAAATTAAATTTTCGGTTTTCGGAAATTCAGATGTATCTGAATTTCCGAATTACAATAGTACCTAATTTAAACGAATTTGAAATAACAGAAAATAAAATTCGAACGAAACTCAAATTCAAATCATTTTTGAATCATTTTCAAATACATTTCGAATTCGAATTGTTTTCAAATTTGAATCGTCTTCAAATTCTAATTCGTAAAAGTCCTTGAAATTGAATAGTTTTCCTATTCCCAAAGAGAACAAAATAGAATAGAAAACAAAGGAATAGAACAGAGAAAAAAACAATAGACTAGAAAAGAATATAACTGAAAACAAAAGAATAGAATACAACCGAGTAAAACAGCTCATTACATTCTTTCATTTTACTACTATATTCCCCCATTGTATATTCCCCTATTGTATTCTATCTTTTTCCATTCTACTCCTCCACTTTCCACTCCACGCCATTGTCCTTGGAAATTGGGAAAACTATTTGAATTCGAAAACTGTTCAAATTCAAAAATTATTTGAATTTGAAAATAATTTAACCACTTCAGCCCCGGAAGGATTTCCCACTTTAGGACCAGAGCACCTTTTGCGATTCGGCACTGCGTTGCTTTAACTGACAATTGCGCGGTCGTGCGACTTTGTACCCAAACAAAATTGGCGTCCTTTTTTTCCCACAAATAGAGCTTTCTTTTGGTGGTCATTTCTGATCGCCGCTATAAACAAAAGAAGAGCGACAATTTTGCAAAAAAAAAACAAATTTCTTACTTTTTGCTAAAGTACAAATCCAAAAAAATATATAAAAAAACATTTTTTTCATCGGTTTCGGCCGATTTATATTCTTCCTCATATTTTTGGTAAAAAAAATGCAATCGGTGTTTATTGATTGGTTTGCGCAAAAGTGGTCGCGTTTACGGATGATGAGAATTCATTTCTGGGGTTTTTATTTTTTTTTATTTTCTACTAGTAATGGCGGCGATCTGCGATTTTTAGCAGTACTGTGATATTGCGGTGGACATGTCGGACCATTTTGACACTTTTTTGGGACCATTGGCATTTATACAGGGATCAGTGCTATAAAAATGCACTGATTACTGTGTAAATGCCATTGGCAGTGAAGGGGTTAACCTGCAGGGGGCGCTCTAAGGGTTAACTGTGTTCCCTGGGCGTGTTCTAACTGTATGTGGGCTGCCCTGGCTGGGGAAAGGGGATGATCATGGCTTCCATATACAGGAAGCCTGTGATCACCGCCCTTCCCCCTCTATGAGAACGGAGATCCGTGTTTACTTACACGGACCTTCGTTCTCTCACTGCGGGGGAGCCATCGCGGGGAGCCGGCGGAGGTCGAGTCCGCCCTACCCGCTCCCTGGCCCCCCCAACACAGTGAGCGCATGAGCGCACCTGTGGCGGCGCGCGCGCTCACAATACTAGTTATCACGGCCGCCGCCAGGTGACGGCGTTTCACGATAACGAGCCACCAGTGGTTAAAAACTATTGAAATTGGAAAACTATTTGAAAACATTTCAAATCGATTCAAAAACGAATAAACAAAGCAAATTCTGAAAATGATTTAAACAAATGAAACTAATCTAACTAAACAAATTTATGTAAATAACAAATCAAAACTAAACGAAACATTTTTTTTTTGCTCTGCACATGTCTAACCAGTGAGTTGAATGAAAAAAAATGACCAAATTCCCCCATCCATACACTCGAGATAGATGAGGAATCCCTCCCGCTGATCTTTTGTATTCTGACAGCGCGGAGGCTTCACCACCGCCAAAATATACTGATCAGCGCTGTATAGTATAATATCTATAGTCAGCGGCACGGATCAAGCGGAATTTATCCAACAGGCTGGTTGTACAGTGGTCAATCGGTAGGTCAGCTTCTGTACAACCAGGGTCCCCATACATGGATCGAAATTCGTCTGGTCCCTGCAGACATGGCTGAATTTCAATCCATGTATGGCAAGCTTTACATTATCAGTATGTCCTCTGTTAATGTTATGCTTCAGCTGTCTCATTTTGTGTCTGACTGGCAGATCGATTCTAATTCAATAGATGTGCACTGCCGAAATATTTGTTCGTTTTCGTTTCATTCGATTTTTTTGTTTCGTTTTTCGGGTCATTCGTTATGATCAAAATTCGTTATTTCGAATAAATTCGCAACTTCTCAACATCTGAAAAATTCGGCAATTCGAAAATTCGGCAAATGGAAACGGCACTGAGTTAGGAAGTACGACTTGACAGTAGCAGGAGTGGGGAAAGGGGTGGTTAAAAATTGTGCACCCCCCTTTATTTTATTTTTTTTGGGCTTTGTGCATTTTGTGATGCTATGAATATTTGTGTGTTGAGTTCAATTTTTTTTGTGTATATGTTGTTGTGGTATGAAAAAATGGAACATAAAATCTGATATAAGAAAAAAAAATGTTATGCTTCCGCTGTCTCATTTTTGGCTGACTGGCAGATTGATTCTAATTAAATAGACATGTGCACTGCCGAAAAATTTGTTTGTTTTCATTTCATTCGTTTTTTATTTTTGTTTTTTGTCATCCGTTATGATCAAAATTTGTTATTTTGAATAAATTTGTAACTTCGGAAAAATTAGAAAATTCGGAAATTTGAAAATTAAAAAATCCAGAAATTCTAAATTCAGAACTTCAAAAATCCTAAAATTTGGAAATTCTAAAATTCGGAAATTTGAAAATCCGAAAATTCGAAAATCCAAAAATAAGAACAAGAATCCAAAAATTTGTAAATCCGAAATAAATAACTAACTAATAAAAAAAAAGAAAAAGCCATCCCGCGGCTTGTGAGACTTTATATGCGGGCCCTAACCATGCATTCAGGGGTATCTCCATCCCTGGGGACATGCAAGAAAAGAGAATGGGTTTGGGACTTTGAATGAAGCATGTGTTCTCAAAACACAGACCACTTTGTAGTAAATGTATTTATTGGCACAAAGCATGACACAGTGAATGAATCATATCATAAAAAGATTAGGCACATATAGTTCATATATATACACACATATGACAGAGCACATCATACCAAAATAATGGCAAGTACATACATTATCCATATAGTCATGAAGTAAATTATATAAATTGTATGTATCAGTACAGTAAAACATGTTTAAAAAGACAGTCCAGTAGTCAAGGAAATTGTATACATGTAAACACATGATGGATTGTAAACGGCTCTACGCGTTTCGTGGTCATTACCACTCGTCAGGAGCATTGCGTGAAAGGTATCTAGATGGTATGCAAAAAAAGTATTAAAGTGGTAGTAAACCCACCACTACTGTTTTTTCCTACAGGTAAGCCTATAATAAGGCTTACCTGTAGGTAAAAAAAATATCTCCTAAACCTACATGGTTTAGGAGATATTCGCCCTGCATGCAGCCGCTGACATTAGCGGCGCATGCACTCTGATGATCCGGACAAGGCGTCCGGCAACTCAGAGCTGGCTGCCGGAGCGAAGAGCTCCCGTGCACATGCGCGGGAGTGACGTCACGCGGCTCCGGGCACTCACAGCGCCGGAGCCACGTACCCGGAAGAATGAAGAGGACCAACATGTCAGCGTCCTTAGCGCTGACCGACTCGGGCATCGGGGGCCCCATTCTAAGGTAAGTATTTCATAATATGTTAGTATGCAATGCATACTAACATATTATGCTATTGTCTTGCAGGTTTTTTTTTTTTTTTTTTAAGGAGGCGGGTTTACTAACGCTTTATGTAAGACTGGAAAGGGTCTGGGGGGAAACAAGGAAAACTCAACAAGTATCCACCCATACTTACAAGATAAATATGATAGTGCTAGGGACCAGTAAGAAATATCATCTCTCCCGAGAGCTGAGGCAGTGAAAGGATGAGGCATCAAGACACCCATGACCAACCACGTGAGTGGGGGGCAGCCATACCAGGCTATCCAAACGAGTGATATGGATCAACTGGAATCTGTGAAAAAGTATGATATATGTAAATGTATATGCAAGCATGTATACACAAAAAGGTGATGATGAATAGTGGGTGCACATTTAAAGAGGTGGTGATGAGGGAATAGAAGAACAATAGGAAACCTGAACCAGGCAACCCGAAATGTGAACTAGATTGGAAAAGGTGCAATTAGAAATAAAGTATGGCAAAAAGAGGCAAGAGAAACCATTACCAAGGTTGTTGAGGAGGCATGCTTCATTCCAAGTCCCAAACCCCTTCTCTTTTCTTTTCTAACTAACTAACTAATAATAACCAACTATTAAATTATAGCTATTGGAATTTCCTTTCAAATTTGGCTGCTAGTGAACAAAACTAATATAAATTTATCCGAAGTTATCAATTATCCGAAATACCGAATGCTGCATCTAAACAAATGGAATGTAACAAATTAATAACAATAAATACTAATAAAATGTTTTTATTATTATTACTTATTATTATTAATTTGTTATGTTCCATTCGTTTAGATGCGGCACTCATTATTTCGGATAATTCATAGCTAAGGATAAATTTGTATTCATTACATTCACTAACAGCCAAATTTAAAAGGAAATTGCAATACCTATAATTTCATAGTAATAGTTATTATAAGTTAGTTAGTTATAATTTCGGATTTCTGGATTTTCATCTTTATTTTCGGATTTTCACATGTCCGAATTCCCGACTTTCGAATTTTCGAATTGTTAGACGGATTTAGAATTTTCAGATTTTGGAATGTCAGATTTTCTCTTTTTCGGATTTTTGAATTTCTGAATTTTCCAATTTTTGAATTTTTCGAGTTTTGGAAAAAATTGTTAAATTTCGTTAATTAGTATATTTCCAAATTAACATTTTTTTTTTAATTTCATTGGAGAACAAATTCAGAACGAAACAAATTGCACATGTCTATAATTCAATAAGGCCTACAGGGTAGTTGTATTCTGATTGTTTAATAGGAGCCTATAAGTGTACAAGAGGGTGAAACGGAGAAGAGATATTTTGCTATTAAATGTACTCAATGAAAAATATACCAGTGGGTATAAACATTTATAATAAAGGCCATGCAAATATAGTAAAGCAGCCTTTGTATGATACCTTTGTTCTTCTGGCAGTGCTGAATTTTCAGAATCACTGAGAACAAAAGAACAATCTGCACTGAAGAACCTCCCCAACACCTAACCTTGCCCTATCTGAAAACATAACCCAACCCCTAAGGAGACACTTAAAGTAGAACTACAGGCTAAACTTTTTTTTTTCATTTTGCATAGATTAAGGGAGGGTTATAACCCCTGTCACATTTTTTTTTCACCACCTGTGTCCCATTGCAGAGATTTTCCTTTACTTCCTGTCCCATAGCCAAACAGGGAGTGAGAGGAAATCCCTGCAAATTAGGAGAATTCTTTGGGGACCCCCAGGTCACCAGAACTAGTGTCCCCGTTGGAAGACTTCCTCTCTATTACATTTTTGGGACAACCCAAAGTTTGGGATTTTCCTTTACTTTCATTTTCAATGATAATGGTATACAGGACAACTAGAGAGGAAGAATCTCCCCAATGGGGGCCCAGACAGCAATAAAAACTGGCAGGTGTTCTAATCCTTCTTCACTCTTTCCAAAAAAAAAAAATTCCTTTAACCACTTGCTTACTGGGCACTTAAACCCCCTTCCTGCCCAGACCAATTTTCAGCTTTCATCGCTGTCACAGTTTTTTTCTTTCTTTTGGTGGTATTTATCTTTTGCTAAAAAAAAATTAAAAAGACAGAAATTTTGAAAAAAAAAAACTGTTTCATAGTTTGTTATACAATTTTTAAAACAGGTAATATTTCTCCTTCATTGATATGCGCTGATGAGGCTGCACTGATGGGCACTGATAGGCTCTAATGATGGGCACTGATGGGCACTAATAAGGTGGCACTAATAATAGGCACTGATAAGCACTGATGGGTGGCACTGAGAGGTGGCACTGATGGGTGGCACTGATGTTTGGCACTGATGGGCACTGATGGTTGCCACTGATGGGTGCCAGTGAAGGGCACTAATAGGTGGCACTGAAAGGCACTGATGGGTTGCACTGATAAGTGGCACTGATCGGTGGCACTGATGATGAGGCACTAATGGGCATTGATTGGCAGCACTGGTTGGCATTGATAGGTGGCACTGGTGGGCAAAGGTAGGTGGCACTGTGAGTACTGGTAGGTGGCACTATGGGCACTGGCAGGTAGCACGCTGGGCACTGGTAGGTGTCACTGGTGAGTACTGATAGGTGGCACTGGCGGGCACAGGTGAGCAGCTGCGGCTCTCTGTGTGAGGGGCCGATGTCCCTCTGACAGGAGTCGGTGATCGGCTCTTTTTTCCCATTGCGCTGACAGTGTGAGGGGAAAAACCATATCGATCAACAATCTTCTGTTTACATCATTGGCTCACAGCTGATTACGTGATAAGGCCCCTTACTCTGGTCTGTGATCAGCCAAGCCTCATAATCAGCTTTTGGCTATAGTGCGGGTGGGAAGAAGTTAATTATACTTTAAAGTATAACTAAAAGCAAACTTTTTTTTTTTTAGTTTTTGATTCACCCTCTCTATTTGTCCTGTATACCACATCATTGAAAGTGAAAGTAACATAAAATCCCAAATTATGGGTTGCCCCCAGAAAAATAATAGAGGGGAAATCTTCCAAGAGGGACACTGGTTCTGGTGAGCTGGGGGTCCCCAAGGGATTCCCATAATTTGCAGGGATTTCCTCTCTCTTCCTGATTTTTTTGGTTATGGGACAGGAAGTGAAGGGAAATCCCCGCAATGGGACACAGATTGAAAAAGAAGGGAATTTTGGGAGTTTAAATGAGGCTGTAGACTTGAATTAGTTGGATAGGATGTTGGCATATTTATTGAACATAAATTAATGTGACATTGCATAGAATTTATAAATAACATTTATAAACATGTCATATATATACACACACACAAGGCATGACATCAAAATTCATATATATAAATGACACCTTGACAGCACATATCAGTATTGGATAAAAATAAATTGTCTAGAAATTGATCAAGATATTACATGATTAATCATGATAAAAACTGGATTGTATCCTATTAAAAGGCATATATTATCTGCAAAAAACAGAAGGTAAGTATGGTCTATTGTTAAACAGAACATGCTGGTGTGACGCTGGTAGGAGCCGGCGGACATGTGGGGCGTATATAAGGTACTTCCCCCAGCACAGTTTTCCCTGTCACACACATGGAGACGCTTCACCTTGTAGGAGGACTTTGTTCCCATATAGACACCTAAGGTAAATAATAGGGGATCCCACCATTATGTTTTTTTCAGTTGTCCATTTCTTTACACTTTTTCTTTGTGCACTCGGCTTGCCTTGGGTGTCTTTGTAGACATTTTTATCATGATTAATCATGTAATATCTTGATCAATTTCTAGACAATTTATTTTTATCCAATACTGCTATGTACTGTCAAGGTGTCATGTATATACATTATCTGACACTTTGCTACAATGTAAAGTAGTGAGTGTACACACAGCCACTAATGTCTAAACCGCTGGCTACAAAAGTGAGTACACGCCCAATTAGCCATTTTCCCTCCCCGGTGTCTTGTGACTCGTTAGTGTTACAAGATCTCAGGTGTGAGTGGGGAGCAGGTGTGTTAAATTTGGTGTTATCGCTCTCACTCTCTCATATTGGTCACTGGAAGTTCAACATGGCACCTCATGGCAAAGAGCTCTCAGAGGATCTGAAAAAAAGAATTGCTGCTCTACATAAAGATGGCCTAGGCTATAACAAGATTGCCAAGACCCTGAAACTGAGCTGCAGCACGGTGGCCAAGACCATACAGCGGTTTAACAGGACAGATTCTGCTCAGAACATGCCTCGCCATGGTCGACCAAAGAAGTTGAGTGCACATTCTCAGCGTCATATCTAGAGGTTGTCTTTGGGAAATAGACGTATGAGTGCTGCCAGCATTGCTGCAGAGGTTGAAGGGGTAGGGGGTCAGCCTGTCAGTGCTCAGACCATACGCCACACACTGCATCAAATTGGTCTGCATGGCTGTCATCCCAGAAGGAAGCCTCTTCTGAAGATGATGCACAAGAAAGCCCGCAAACAGTTTGCTGAAGACAAGCAGACTAAGGACATGGATTACGGGAACCATGTCCTGTGGTCTGATGAGACCAAGATAAACATATTTTGTTCAGATAGTGTCAAGCGTGGGTGGAGGCAACCAGATGAGGAGTACAAACACAAGTGTGTCTCACCTGGTGGTGGGAGTGTCATGGAGTGGGGCTGTATGAATGCTGCCGGCACTGGGGAACTACAGTTCATTGAGGGAACCATGAATGCCAACAAGTACTGTGACATACTGAATCAGAGCATGATCCCCTCCCTTGGGAGACAGGGCCGCAGGGCAGGATTCCAACATGATAACGACCCCAAACACACCTCCAAGACAATCACTGGCTTGCTAAAGAAGCTGAGGGTAAAGGTGATGGACTG
The DNA here is from genome assembly GCA_018402905.1 of Glandirana rugosa. Taxonomy (NCBI): domain Eukaryota; kingdom Metazoa; phylum Chordata; class Amphibia; order Anura; family Ranidae; genus Glandirana; species Glandirana rugosa. The sequence goes on along the minus strand of BLSH010473152.1, from coordinate 863,209 downwards.
GCCAAGCATGTCTCCATACCTAAACCCTATTGAGCATTTGTGGGGCATCCTCAATTGAAAGGTGCAGGAGCGTAAGGCCTCTAACATCTGCCAGCTCCCTGATGTCGTCATGGTGAGTGGAAGAGGACTCCAGTGGCAACCTGTGAAGCTCTAGTGAACTCCATGCCCAAGAGGGTTAAGGCAGTGCTGGAAAATAATAGTGGCCACAAAAATAATTGAGACGTTGGGCCCAATTTGGACATTTTCACTTAGGGGTGTACTCACTTTTGCTGCCAGCGGTTTAGACTTTGTGTCTTGAGTTATTTTGAGGGATCAGCAAATTTACACTCTTATACAAGCTGTACACTCACTATTTTACTTTGTAGAAAAGTGTTATTTCTTCAGTGTTGTCACATGAAAAGATATAATAAAATATTTACAAAAGTGTGAGGGGTGTGCTCACTCTTGTGAGATACTGTATATGAATTTTGATATCATGCCTCGTATGTGTATATATATATATATATATATAACATTTTTATAAATGTTATTTATACTTTTA
>BLSH010473152.1:785111-806969 GCA_018402905.1 Glandirana rugosa | reverse complement strand
TAAAAACGTCATAAATGTTATATGTCAAATAGTGTAAAGGATAGATGTTAGAGACGTAGATGGACGTCGTATGACATGGGTAAGACCAGGTCTTGTGGAGGGGGATTTCCCTTCGGGAGTTGGGTAGATCAATCGTTGTCAACAGCAAACCGAACTGACAACTGCCTATTTCTACTTGTCGGCAAGGTAGTCCTTAGGATTCTCTTCCCTTTGTGTTGATAGATTTGATGGATTGATTTGTTGTGTCAGATAGTCCTCCCCCAATGTTCGGAGGATTATCTTTGTATTGGTAAAAGGTGTGTTGAGAACTGGACGGACGAGACGGTCACTCCCCAATATATGAGTGTCGTTTCGTCTTTTTTTTTTTTTTTTTTTTTCCAGGGAATTTCAAGAACAACCCTCCTCGGGGAGGGTCCGTCATCCGAAGTTCTCTTTTGTGTTCCTTTTTTTTTTTTTTTTTTTTTCTGCTTTGCTGTGAGTATATAACCCCTCACTGGCAGAGCAGGCAGGTCAAGAGTTGTGTGGAAAATGGTTATGTTTCTATTAGGAGGCTTGTAACCCCCTCCTGATAGACTGTGTTGTTTAGTTAGGTAGTTTAGATAGTTGTGTTTCCCTTCTCTTAGGATTCCTGATGGAACGGCTGTTCATCTTTATCCGTCAACAGTCAAGCCAAACGACAACTGTTGCTAACTAGATGGGTTGAGGGCTTCCCTTTAGGGGGAGGTGTTCTGGACCAGAATGGGTACAGTATGCTGCAGGTAGATGCAGAGATTGTAGATAGGAAATGTGATAAACTGTATATTGTAAATACTGCAAAAATGGAGATGATATGTTTTTGATACTTATTTATTCATGTACAGTTTTGTATGTCCCCTTCCAAGTTTGTTCCCTTTTCCCCTCCATTTTCTGACTTTGGGATGCCCGGCTTCTGTTCAAAGAAGCTATTTTTCAATTTTAGATGGGCACTAGCTGATGTTTTTTTTTTTGGCGGGGGGGGGGGGGGTGAGTGTAGCGCCCCCATGGTATAGGCGCATTTTCTAGCAGGGTTTTGGCTAAGAGAGGTAAATTTAGTCAAGTCTGATTGTAGTGTGCAGGTCTGAATGTTTTGATCTGGGCTAGAAGGAGAGGCTCAGGGAGGATTGGGTGGACTTTCTGGTCAGAGAGCTGGGAGATGGGTGGAACCATCTGGAGTGTTCTAAGGAGCTGGGAGGAGTAGTGTCAGGTGGAAGCCTGGAGATGTAGCAGAGGCGCTGTGGTGCAGGCCCCTACCCAGGAGGTCGCCCCAGCCTGGGGAGGGTGTCCTGGGGGTTCGGGTGCAGCCAGGAAAGAGAGTGATTCCTGGAGCGGCACAGGAGGAACAGGAGAACAGTGGAGGTGCTACAGGAGGAGTGAGAGACATTTTCTAATGATTGCTCATTTGTAGTCCAGGTATTGTCAGGGATCCCTTCTTTGCTTCTGTGTTGTAGGGTCACTGCTGTTTGTTAAGAGAACCATATTGCTATGTAATTTAATCTCCTGTAGACCAGCAACTATTAAACCACAGCAATGCTAGCTGCATATCTGGCCATTACACCATTACTTCCAATTCAGCATGCAACACGCCACTATTAGCCCCTCCCCATATCCCACACTTCTGCCCACTCCAATCTCAGGGTCACCAACTTCAGAAAGTTCCCAGGCATGTTGATTAGACTGCAATATGAGAGGGAGAGACAAGAAGGGTTTTATCTTGAAATAAACATTAGTGTGTATTATTTCATGGAGACATTACACAGCACTGGAATAGGCTGCAAACTAAAGACACAGAGCATGATTTACTCTAAATAAAACCTGAGGCCCATTATGTGGGGTACCTTTACAGTGCCTGAGCACCACACTAGGTGGCAAACCTCGAGGTGCAACACAGGATTTACCCTGCAGCAAATATTGCAAATTTTGCAGCTGAAACCCAGCTACAGGAACATTACGTGTGGCACTTTTATAGTTCTGTAGCAATGGAATATGGCAGGAAAATCTGCAGGAGCTGGTGATGGTGGCAGGCCAGCAGATGTTGCAGGAGCTGGTAATGGTGGCAGGCCAGAAGAGACGATAGGAGCTGGTAATGGTAGCAGGCCAGAAGAGATGATAGGAGCTGGTAATGGTAGCAGGCCGGAAGAGATGATAGGAGCTGGTAATGGTGGCAGGTCAGAAAAGATGATAGGAGCTGGTAATGGTGGCAGGCCAGAAGAGACGATAGGAGCTGGTAATGGTGGCAGGCCAGAAGAGATGATAAGAGCTAGTAATGGTGGCAGGCCAGAGGAGATGATAGGAGCTGGTAATGGTGGCAGGCAAGAAGAGATGATAGGAGCTGTTAATGATGGCAGGCCAGAAGAGATGTCAGGAGCTGGTGGCAGGCAGGGGCTTAATGATAGGGGTTGCAGGGCTTGCAATTGCAACTGAGCCCCATGGTCAAGGGGGGGCATGTGCCTCCTTTAACACCTGAATAGGAGGGATGGCAGGGCGGCATTTAGTTGAACCATTCTCCTCCATTTTCCTACTAATGGAGGAGATTGATTCCTCTATATGCTGCCCCCGCTACCCCTACTATCCAGTTTACTTGTCTTCTGCTGTTCCCATGGTCTCTGTGTACTTCTCTGGGCCCCCCCATAGAGCTGCTGTCTTCCCCCTTCCTCTATCCTGCCAGCTGCTGTAAAAGATGTGTCATGATGGAGAGATGGCAACGGGTCGGTAAATTTGTCATTTACTGGCCCCTTCTTTTTCTGAATGTACAGAGTCAGGGATTGGTACCAATTGGTTCATTCATAACTGAAGCATAGTAAACTGTTTTTACTATACTTCTGTTTCTGTATGAATGGGAGGCTCGGTATACAACTATTTGTTTATTTGGTGGGACCGTAATAAAGGGACCCGCGAGGGGAGTAAAGGGCCCCAGGATCAGCGGGAAGAGGGAAGGCCCTGGCCAGGGGTCAGGAGGGCCCTTCATAATTTCTTGCACCAGGGCCCTGAAGGTTATAGTTACACCTCTGCAGGCCAGAAGAGATGATAGGAGCTGGTAATGGTGGCAGGCCAGAAGAGATGACAGGAGCTGGTAATGGTGGCAGGCCAGAAGATATGACAGGAGCTGGTAATGGTGGCAGGCCAGAACAGATGACAGGAGCTGGTAATGATGTCAGGCCAGAAGAGATGATAGGAGCTGGTAATAGTGGAAGGTAACATATTTTGGGGAGCCAGTTTACAAGGAAAAAATTAGTTTGGTACCATCAGCTGCAGGTTTGTAATCATTGCTTATCCAGGTTCATTTTAATGAAAATGAGCTTGTCCAAGGCATCAGGGGACAGTTGGAATCATCCCTGGATCTGTAGCAAAACCACTTGCTGTACTAAAACTTCCTAGAGAGCTCCAGTGCACACTGTGCAAGCTCCAACGAGTGGTCCAGCCTGGACAACCAATAGTCGATGGTGTCCCCACTTTGGAGAGTGTCCAAATTAGTCCTGGACCCCAAAGTAGCCTGCAATCACACGAGTCAAGCACTGCTTATGATTGCTGCCTGCAGCTGGGTTGGATAACTTTGGCTGGATAAACATAAATAAATTCATCTAGTGGAGGGTAGGAGCTGCCTTCTGGGCAAAAAAAAAAAAATGGCAGCTGGGTACCTGCTCCTTTGATGCAGCACAGGTCATAAACTTGAGGAAAAGGGACCAAACCCACCAACTGGAATAGGGGTAGTTGAGAAATCAGTGATGCCAAACCGCTATATTTTCGGAAGAAATCAAGACAAATGGACATTTTTTTAAATTTTATATGTATGCAACAGAATAGTATGATGTAACATCACATTCTTATTGACATAAAACAGTGGTAACAGGCTGTATGTACAGTGACAAAAATAATTATTTGATCCCCTGTAGACTTTGTAGGTTTGCCCACTTACAAAGAAATGAAGGGTCTATAATTTTTATCATAGGTGTATTCTAAATGCTAGAGACATGACATCAGCCAAAACTAGAAAAAACACAATATAAATGTTATAAATTGAGTTACAGTTCAGTGAGTAAAATAAATATTTGATCCCCTACCAACCAACAATAATTCTGGCTCCCACAGACTGGCTACAGTATGTGCTCATGTGGCACATAGATTAGTCCTGTCAATTTAAGAAGCCACTCAGGGACAAGATTGTAGACCTGCACAAGGCTGGAATGGGCTACAGAAGCATCAGCAAGAAGTTTGCCTCATGGGGTAGGGATGATCATGAAAAAAGAGGGATCAGCCCAGAACTACTTGGGAGGAGCTTGTGAATGATCTCAAAAAGCCACCATAGACGGAATTCCTTCAGTGCCCGCAAGGTCCCCCTCCTCAAGTAGGCACATGTACAGGACCGTCTGAAGTTTGCCAATGAACATCTAAATGATTCAGAGAAGGATTGGGAGAAAGTGCTGTGGTCAGATGAGACCAAAATTGAGCTCTTTGGCATTAACGCAACTCACTGCGTTTGGAGGAAGAAAAATGCTAACTATGACCCCCAAGAACACCATCTCTATAGTCAAGCATGGGGGTGGAAGCATTATGCTTTGGGGCTGTTTCTCTGCTAATGGTACAGGCCAACTTTGCCGCATTGAGGGGCCAATAAATGGGGCCATGTATTGTAAAATCTTGGATGAGAACCTTCTTCCTTCAGCCAGAACACTGATGATGGGTCATGAATGGGATTTCCAGCACGATAATGACCCAAAACATACCGCCAAGGCAACAAAGGAGTGTCTCAAGAAGAAGCACATTAAGGTCATGGAGCAGCCTAACCAGTCTCCAGAGCTTAATCTTATAGAAGATTTATGGAGGGTGCTGAAACTTCAAGTTGCCAAGCAACATCCAAGAAACCTTAGACCCCTTTCACACTGAGATACTTTTAAGTCACTTTCACGCTAAACACAGCACCTGAAAACCTCACGAAAACCTATTTCCATTAAAATCAATGAATGCTTTCACACTGGGGCAGTGTGCTGGCAGGGCGGTGAAAAAACGCCCCTCTCCATTGAAATCAATGGAAAGCTCTTCAAAAGCATCTGAAAAGCTCTTCAAAAGCACTCAGTGTTTTACTGGAAGTTTAGAAGTGACTCAGTGTGAAAGGGGCCTTAAGGATTTAGAAAAGATCTGTAAAGAAAAGTGGACCAAAATCCCACCTGAGATGTGTGCAAACCTGGTCACCAACTATAACAGATATCTTACCTCTGTGCTAGCCAACAGGGGTTTCTCCACCAAGTACTAAGTCATGTTTTGTTTGGGGATCAAATACTTATTTTACTCACTAAACTGCAACTCAGTCTATAACATTTGTATTGTGTGTTTTTTTCTGGATTTTTGGTTGATATTCTGTCTCTGTCATTTAAAATACACCAATTATCAAATAATTATTTTGCCCACTGTATAAAAATGAAGAGTTAGCAACCAAGAACAGTTTGATGCACCTATTTCCACCACGTCAATTGTATTAACCAAAATCTAAAAGTATAAACACTTATATAAAAATATACCAGGTTGTGGTGGTAAACATGTAAGGGAACATGACACACATGTACATGCCGAGGAGATAGTACAACCTACAGGCACGTTACCGCTAGAGGGTAGGAGTCAAGTGTTGATGCTACATAATGAAGGGCACCTAACTTAGGCCTCTGGGCAGTTGTACCTTGCGGACAGAGCTTACCGGGAAATATTCTCCAAACGTTTGGGGTAGAAAAGTGGACACCCAAGGTGTCTAGGAAGGGGAGGAGGGAGAATGGAAAGGGGAGGAAGAAGGAGAAAAAAGAGAAAAGAAAAGTCAAATAGGTGGAAGACCACGGTGGGTTTGGCGGCACACAAAATCGAGTTTGCATCCCAATACAGCCAGCATGTATGAGGTTCCTCTGTTTTATCCCTGAAGGCAGCAGTCAGGTGTTCCATCTGTTGAATATCGTTCACCCTGGCAAACCAGGGATGCTTCCAAAAGGTACATTTTTAAGGATGTCATTTAGCACAATTAGCATTTCTTAATGTTCCCATTACGATAACCAATCTTCACTTTTTATTTCAGGTCCACTTTAATTCTTCCTAAAGGACAGTTTCTGTGTGCTTAAGAATTGTCAGGTTTGAATCCTAACCTAGTCCTGTGTGCTCCCATACTGGCTGTGTGTTGCCATGGCACCAGCAACAGGCTAGCCTGCCGGAGATGACAGACTCAACTGAACCTTAGAATCTCACTGTTCGTGATACATGGCACTTTTTCATTTGCACTTAAGCTTTTTTTTTTCTGGACAAGGTTCCCTAAGATATATTCTCTTCAGTTCAAAGCAGTACCAAAGTACAATGAGCGTGCTGCTTAAATATATACAAAACCAAAAAACATGACTCAGTGAGTTAGCAATATCATAAATTCATAGAAGAAACAATATTAATGCTGAACTCTAGCCTGGATACTTGAACTGCTTTCCAAAAAGATTTGTAATTCTGTTCTGTTTCAATCATTTTTATTAATTTTAACAAGTAGTTAACATGCTATTGTTGTGCCCACGTAGGGGCTAGCAACAGGATTTGATACAATAACAGAGGATAGTCTTTTTACATCAAGCCATGGGGGCCAAGTGGTCCTGGAGAGGTACCCTCAACATCGGGGTATCCTCTAGGCCCACTAATATCCATACATTGGCGCAATTTGTAGCCTATACAAACCTAGGAAGAGAAAATAGATCAGAAACCAAGAGGAAGATAGGCAGAAATGTGACGTCAGGGAAAGAAAAAGTGCACACCTGATGAGAAGAGAGCCAGGGAGAGGGTAATGAAAGCTAGAGAGAAAGGAAGGCCAGGATTAGAGGCCTAGAGAAGGGGGAGAGGTAAGGACTCGAGATTATCAAGGCCACCTGTCATAGGTGACCCTAGCTGGCTGGGGTAGAGTAGGCAAGGCATAAGACAACCATGGTTCCCAAACTTTCAGGAACTTAGCATGAATGTCGTTGAGGATGCTAGAAAACTGTTCGTTCAAGGGGGCCATGCGATCTCTCACTCCCTGGAAGGGGACAGATGGTTTCTTCTAGGCCTGGGCAATTGTTATATTGGCTGAAAAAATTAGATAGGAAGCAAGCTTCCTCTGGCAGTCGAAACAGGCCCAGACTTGGGCAATGGAATAGGGTAAACCAGGCTTCTGTTTGTATGGGGGGTGGAATAAAGTAAATAGAAGGCCAAAAGCAAGGGACCAAAAACCAATTAGTCTAGGGCACGTCCACCATGTGTGAACGTTGTCATCCCGATGGCCACAGCCCCAGAAACAGCAGTCACTGTAAGATGGACTGGCATGGGCAATTGTAATCCTGTTCAGTCTTGTAATCTGGCACCCCTGCCAGACAGCTTAAACTGATTGGTAACTACCCATTTTTCCACACAATTAACCAATACACCTTGGTCACCCACCTGCCCAGTTTCCTGATTAGACAATGAAGGTATTCAGTCTGCTCATTTCATTTCATTGTATAAGTAGCAGCTCTTTTTAATGCATTTAACCTCGATTTGCTCACAGTGCAGTCCTACCTCTCACAGCCTACTAAATCCTGCTATCCTAGGGACTAAAAACTAGCTATACTCAAAAATACATTTAGGAGAATATTTTTTAAGCAGTAGATGTGATAATTACTGAGGATGAATCTTCCTAGTGAATATATTTTAATATAAAATATCTGATTCACCATATGTCCCTTAATATATTTTTTCATATTTGCCTAAACTAAACTCTTTCAATCCACATGAACTACTTTTGATCCTTAACCTGCTAGCATTAGTAATAGATAGGAAGCTGTATTATATGTATTTGTTTTAAACTTTTCTTTTTTACATTTTTTCAGTTGCTTCATGTTTTTTGCATTCAATGAGTCTTCATGGGCTTTTTTTCTTTCATCTAGAATAGGAGAGGAGGGGTTTTCTCAGCTAAGCACACCCTCCTGTATACATGCCTGAGCTAAAGGGCAGATGGATTCCAATATGTAAATGTTACATGTATCAACTGCCCTTACTCAAGATGGCCGTGGTTAGAAATGTTAGGTGGTGTTCTCAACAAAATAAAACATGAAGACATGAGAGGATGACTAGGTTTGCTTTGAATATTAAAAATTAATTAAATAGTGTTTTTTCAGCTTGTAGTGCTCAGATACAGTTATGCTCTGCTTTAAAGTACAGTTTTAAGCATAAGCTAAACAGCAAGTGCAAAACACCAGACCTGCTGCGTTCCACGCATTTCGCCACCATCCATGTGGCTTCTTTCCTGAAGAAGCCACGTGGATGGTGGCGACACGCGTGGAACGATCCAGGCAGTGTGTGATCCTTACCAGGAAGACAATAATCGCTAAAAAGATTGCTGTAAAAGAAAAAGATGACCCCCTACCAGGACAAGTCCTGACCTATTATGCTGGTTTGACCGCTGGGGGTCGTGTTATTGAGGTGAGCGTGCATTCTGGTGACGGCTTGCCTATTACATTTTCATTTGGCGCACAAGAGCACTTTTTTCTGGAATCCCCTTTAAGATTAGAGGAAAAACGTCACATTTGTCTTCAGTGGGATATTGGACTATTTATTACCTATCAAGCAGGGTGTCGCCTGCTTCTCTTCTTAATTTTCTCCATTTCTTGGGAGATTAATTATTCTGATGAACTGATCTTCTAATATGTAATTTTCTATGACTCGATTTACCTTTCATTCCTTGGCGCATTGTTTAAATTATTTTTATATCATTTTTACTGTTGAATTTGCAATTTTTATCAGTTTTACAATTATTTATACATTGAGTGAAGAGTATATACCTATATTGTTCATTCACTAAGTTGCATTTGCAGAGGCAGCGCTGATACACTTCTATTTCAGTTAATCTATTGGATGTGGGAACACATTTTAGTGTCAGCAGCAGCCTATTTTTAGTTTTTTTATTTGCTTCTCATTCCTTAACACTAGGTGGCAGTGCACACAGATTTCCTTGTATTTATTAAGGAATTAACCACTTCCACGCCGCTCGCAGTATATTTACTGTGGCAGTGTGGAGCTGTCTCGCGAATCGCCGTAAATAGACGGCGATTTACGGACAGGCAGCTAGGGGGTGAGAGCGTGCCGCTGGCGGCGCACGCTCATGCCCACCGCACTCAGGAGGAGTGTGCCCGCGGCTCAGGCAGACCCCATGTCCGCCGGCAAGCCGCGATGAGCTGCCAGAGGGAAAGAACGGGGAATCGCCAAAGTAAACACGGCGGTTCCCCATTCTGACAGGGGGCATGACAGAGATCTGCTGATTCCTGTCACTGGGATCAGTTAGATCTCTGGTGCCCCTGACAGCCCAGCCCCCATACCATTAGAACACACCCAGGGAACACAGTCAACCCCTAGATCTCCCCCTGCAGGTTAACCCCTTCACTGCCAATGGCATTTATACAGTAATCAGTGCATTTTTATAGCACTGATCGCTGTATATTTGCCAATGGCCCCAATAAGTGTCAAAATGGTCCGACATGTCCGCTGCAATATCGCAGTACCGCTAAAAATCGCAGATCACCGCCATTACTAGTAAAAAATAAACAAGAAATAAAAACCCCAGGAATGAATTCTCATCATCTGTAAATGGGGCAACTTTTGCGCAAACCAATCAATAAATGGCGATTGCGATTTTTTCAACCAAAAATATGAGGAAGATTATAAATCGGCCAAAATCGATGAAAACATTTTTTTTTTTTGGATTTGTGTTTTAGCAAAAAGTAAGAAAAATTGTTTTTTTTGCAAAATTGTCACTATTTTTTTATTTATAGCTGCGATCAGAAATGACGCAGAGGGGATCAAATATCCCCAAAAGAAAGCTCCATTTGTGGGAAAAAAAAGGACGCAAATTTTGTTTGGGTACAACGTTGCACGACCGCGCAATTGTCAGTTAAATCGACGCAGTGCCGAATCACAAAAAGTGCTCTGGTCCTACAGTGGGAAATCATTCCGGGGGTGCAGTGGTTAAACCAACATTTACGTGCTAACTGCAGCAAGATCCTTGTTTGGTGGAGAGAGTACCATATACATGTAGACGGGGCCTGCTCTAGGCACCTTATTTATAGTGGTAGTAAACTCAATGTTTTTATTCTTCCTACAGTTAAGCCTGTAGGTTAAATGAATATCTCCTAAACGTGCAATAATCACAATGGTTGACAAGATGTGTTACCAGAGGATGGCTTCTGTTACTGGAGGTAGTATCCCTTCTGTAATGCTAAATGCATTATCTCTGTAGACTGCAGTGGCTTTTCGCTCCCACAACAAGCACCAAATTGTATGGAGTGCTAGAAGAGCCTTCCCTTTGCTATCTCAGCTTGACTGGAACCTATCCCTAGGCTAAGCGCTGTCCCTCACAAGCGGGTTCCTGTCTCCAGCCAGCCACTCGCTTAATGCATGCCCAAATGATGTGGGACCCAATGCTGTATCTTGGCCTAGGCCAACAAGGCCCAGGCCTAGGGCGGCACTTTGCAGGGGGGCAGCACGAAAAGAGTCCCCTCCGGCTAGCTCTATTAGTGCTGCCAATATGATAATACAGGCAGGGCTGCCATCAGAAGAGGGCAGCCAATACATATTTGGGCATCCCAAAGGGCCCAGAGGGCAGACCCCAACAAATGTGTTATTGTTCGTGCAGCCGGCGTTCCCCAACTGTGGTGGGGGGCACGAGTTTAGTCAGGCCTAAGGCAGCACAAAACCTAAATACACCACTGGTGGGACCCCTTATTTAAAATGTTCCCCTACAAAATGGTGTCCAATCAAACAGCCCTTTCAGCTCGTCAGCTTCACCAGCTCTGAGGCAACTGACGGAATCCCCAAGCGATCACAGGTGGAAAGACTACTTGCCCCTGCCTACACATGCGCGCGTGCACAGATTTGTGTCTGGCAGATTTGATAACTTCCATGCGCTGACACTAATCTGCATGCATTTAGTAGCCATACAATGCAAATTAAAAACAGATTAACAATGAATTTACCAACCATACAGACACTGACAATGCAACACAACACTCTCTCTAGGAGTATGAATTCTGGCCTTAGTACACAATAGCCACTTATTCATTTTATATATTTAATATACGTAGGAGGGTAGTGCATAGGAATATGTACAACAGATAAAAAAATTACCAAAAAAAGACATTGACATACATGAATGTGGCTAATGGCTATAAAATAAAAAGGGAGAAAAAATAGAAATGGACGTTACCATGTTGGCCAGCATTGCTTAATGACATTGGTGGGAGCACACTGGAAAATTCAGCAATCCACTTCAGACTCCATACAAATTACCCTGTTCGTTTTCAACACTAATTTACAGGGGAATGGATATTAGACTGACTCCAATTTTTGACCAATCACCTTGGAAGGTGTCACCTCACCTGCTGTGATGATGTGTTCTTGCCTCCTAAAGTGCTCATAGGTTATATGAACCTGGCGGTTCTGATGTCTGAGTCAGGGTCAGGGGGTCCGCACATCATCCCGAACACTAACTTGCCATGAGCAGGGTCCATGTAATTATTTTGTGGGTCTCTAGATGATTTTGTAAAACCAGGACATACTGTTTATAGTTCATAATGTATACTATCAGATCTATCAGGTTTGTTACCCCACTGTGACTATTTTTTGGGGTTTTATAAAACATATCCCTTAATAATTTTAAGAAAATGAGTGTTGCAGCAGTCTGGTGCCTGCAATGTGGAATTACTTCATCCCTCTATGTATTGAAGCCACCGGTAGCATTATGATACAGTACCCATGCATCTTTTTTCAGCCCATCATGATCTGCCGTAACCGGAATTTCCTCCTTGGCTCTATGGGACTTACTCCTATCCTCTGGTACGCCTACATGGTTTGTTCCCCAATGGCAAGTGTGTGATTTCTCCTCTCCAGCACTGTTCCGGGGTTGCCACTAGATGGCACCTATGGCAGTGCTATTATGATGAGAGGAGCCGAAGCGACGTCTTTCGAACGTTCATTTGCTGTGTTCCTTGTGGTGGGTTAGCGTTGCGCACCATGTGATGCGTACGCATCCCGGGATGGTATCCACTGACGCCACTATCCTGCGCGTCCCGCGGGGTGTGACGTCATTCGGATAGCCGCCAAAGCATTTAAAATGGCCGACCATGCCATCCTCAGTGTATGGTGGCGGTGGCAGTGTGGAACATCTCCGTTCGTTTGGTGCATTGTAAGTACCCCCCTCTTTTTACAACCCGGGAGTCTTTTGCTCTAACATGGTTAAGCTTTCGATTACTTATACTGCCATTTATATTTCTCTCCCTGCAGACTAATGCCCCTTGTAGAGTGTATATGTTACCGGCCCCTTCTCTTTCCACGTGTGTTGGTACTGAGGGGAAGACTACAGTTTGACACTCATATGCCCCCTTATCATTCCACACTGCCCACTATACATAGTCGACCAATCTCTGTGGTGAGTAGCCTCCTCTTTTTGCTATTTGCTTAACTGATATATTGGACTTGTTTGCTTAAGGTCTTCTTGTTACATATATTTTCTTCACCTGACTAGTTGAATCTTTAGGGATTGGATATCTATATATCCCTTCTCAGCTCCTGCACATTCAAGCCTCTATCTTTGGCTCCAGGTGCGTATATCGCATGGGCAGGATGCTGTATATATGCTATATGTGCCTTTGATTAGATCAATATATATTGATGAATATCCCATATGCAATTTTTTTCTATTGTATTGTAGTGGACCCCCCATTTTTGCTTTGGCACCCACACTTGCCCTGGGAGGGCTTATCTATCCATTCTGGCCTTTGGGACCAGTTGGGCGACCCTTGGTTAAGTGGCCCCCTGTATATGAGCTTTGGAGGACCCCTGTGGGTAATGTTTTCATGGTGGGCAGATTATTTAAGCTACATTGACTTTTGATAGAGATCTCCCTAAGGGGCCTCTCGCCTATGGGAGCTCCTGGTCAATTATTGATATATTGTAACATTATATGCAATGATGATTGTATAACTATGTGTATTTTTTGTAGAGCACATTTACAACTGAAATTGTTTTTTTCTGACAAAGTGGTTGTAACCGCGAAACATGTGAAAGCGCAAGCTGGATGAACCTTCCTGGATTCCTTGGTTGGGGTTTCATCTTTAGGTCCTCGTGCTGCCAGTTTCAAACAAACTTGTAAAGATTATTCTTTCAATTAATGTGTATGTGATGTTTAGCCCGTTTCTGTAGGGCATTGTGCATGTCTTTTTTAATGATGATGAGATATAAATAAATAAATAAATTATATTTTTATCTAGCCAATTGGTGTTATGTACCGTTAAAATCCATGTTTGCCTCCACCTCCACACTTACTTCATCCCTCTGCTTAGTCTGCATCTGACAGGTCTGAAGGGTCCTTTTGAGAGTTTGTGAGGTAACAGCTCATTATCTTTATCTTCACCACATACTTGTCAAGAAAATCGTTGACAGCAGGGTGAGAGTTCTTCCAATGCCCAGGACTGAGCTGTCTTTTCAAATTCAAAGTGTGCACATTTGTCTACTACTGATCACTGAATTAATATAATATCTGTAATATCCACTAATTTCTGTATTTATTGTCACACACAGATCCTCTGTGCCCCCCCAAACCAGAAACCAAGGCTGCAGAGTTCAAAGGCTTGATGCCTATGCTCCTGACAGACTGCATTTCTGATTGACTCCTGGCTTACCATGAAGGGGGCTATCACGCCTGCTGGTTGGGAATCATGGACCCTCCATGTAGCCTGCACGCTAGATGGTGGTATATTCAGAGGGCGAACCCAAATGTAGGTAGGGCCTCAGTGCAGTTACCTGGGGTATCCGAGATCCATCACATTGGTGGCAGCAGTGGGATGTCTAAGGATGGGCTGCCTGTGTGTTATTATCCCTTTATATGTTTCAACTGTAGTTTCTGTTTGAATGTACAAGTGTCGAGTTTCCATTGGTTCTTCCTTGTCCCCTACCCACTCTATGACAAGGCTAAGGGTTGTGTCCCTAACTGTGTTTAAACGTGTATGTTTTCTACTTAATAAACAGTTTATGCTCTGCATGTTTATACCTCAACAGCTGCATGGTTTACCTCGTGATTGGGGGTTAAGGGCTGGTTATGGCGAATCTGACGGCTGAGGGTGTGTTTGGAGAACAGGAGACAGTTCTGGTGGAGGTGCCCAGCTGGGGTATCTGGGATCCATCACACCTACAGAATCCAAGTCACAGCAGTTCTTGTTAACTAGAACACTATAGGTACAATGAAGCAAAAGCATGTAAAGTTCAAGGCACTTAATAAGACTTTAAAGTTTATCACAGCTCCAAAATAGATTTAAGTACCTGAGTATTGGGAGTACCTGTGTGTGGTGAGTACATGTGTATTGGGAGTACCTGAGTATTGGGAGTACCTGTGTGTGGTGAGTATCTGTGTATTGTGAGTACCTGTGTATTGTGAGTACCTCTGTATGGTGAGTACCTGTGTGTGGTGAGTACCTGTGTGTGGTGAGTACCTCTGTGTGGTGTACCTGTGTATTGTGAGTACCTGTATGTTGTGAGTACCTGTATGTTGTGAGTACCGGTGTGTTGTGAGTACCGGTGTATTGTGAGTACCTGTGTATTGTGAGTACCTGTGTATTGTGAGTACCTGTGTATTGTGAGTACCTGAGTGTTGTGAGTACCTGAGTGTTGTGAGTACCTGAGTGTGTGGTGAGTACCTGCGTGCTGTGAGGACACGCGTACTGGGATTATTAGAGTCAGGAAGCTAGCTGTTAGTTAATTGGACAGAGTATAATTCCCAGTCCCCACTAAATCAATAGGTACAATGCCCGGCAGGTGGGGAGAAGTGACTCGGCGTACGTCTTGTGGCATGTATGCATTCCTTGATCATGCGATCGAGGGCGAATGCTGCGGTACAAAATGTAAGCACGTTGTTTCCCTGGAAGCCCAGGTTCTGAATCTAGGGAAGTAGCTGTCAACACTGAGAAGACTCTCCATACTAAAGGAGAGTTGGGATTGTACCCAGCAAGTGCTGGCAGGGGCCAGCACAGAGGCGGGTGGAGTCAAAGAGGTGAAGGCACCAGAACAGAGTAGTTGGGTGACAGTTAGGAAGGGTAGAAGGGAAATAGTACGCCCCTTTGAATGATATTGTGGAAACCAGTCAGGAATCAGCATCGCTGGAGCAGAGTGACGCCCCTAGCTGCCAGGGGAGTAACTCCTCCAGTGAGAGCGGGGATGAAGCCAGGGGAAAGGAAAGACAGATTGTGGTGGTAGGGGACTCAGTTGTCAGAAACAAAGAGAGAGCAATCTGTCACAAAGACCTGAAGCGCTGAACTGTATGCTGTTTACCGGGTGCTCAGGTTCGGCACATCACGGATCTGGTGGACAGATTACTGGGAGGGGCTGGGGAAGACCCGGCTGTCATGGTGCATGTTGACACCAATGACAAATTTAGAGGAAGGTGGGTTGTCCTAAAAAAAGATTTTAGGGACCTAGGAACAAATTGAGGATTAGGACCTCCAAGGTAGTATTCTCAGAAATACTACCGGTACCTCGAGCCACACCAGAGAGGAAGCGGGAGATTAGGGAAGTTAACAAGTGGCTGAGGAGCTAATGTAGAAAGGAAGGTTTCGGGTTCCTGGAGAACTGGGCTGATTTCTCAATCGGTTGCGAGCTCTTTAGAAAGGATGGACTGCACCTAAATGGGGAAGTTGCAGACCGGCTGGGAATGAGGATGGCCGTCAAGTTAGAGGGTCTTTTAAACTAGGCAATGGGGGGGAGAGTCCAGACTTAGAAATAGAAAGAGTGGAACATAGTTCAGAGGGTAGTACTGAGGGCAGCAGTGGTAGGTCGAATAAAGAACCTGAACCCAAGGTAAGTAGTGTAACAATTCCTATATGCAACCATGGAATACCCAACAAGGAAACAGTAGGCGTCCGGACAAAACTATATGGCTTGTTCACCAATGTCAGGAGTCTGGCGGGCAAGATGGGATAACTAAAGCTGCTACTGTATGAAGAGGAATTTGATTTTGTGGAAATTTCAGACACTTGGTGCAACAGTTCTCATGATTGGCTGGCTACCATTCAGGGGTATTCCCTATATCGCAGGGATAGGGAGGGCAAAAAAGGGGGAGGGGAAAGAAAAAAAGCATTATTAGACCTCCTGATTACTAACAACACAGACCTGATCACAGATGTGGAAGTAAGGGGCAATCTAGGTAATAGCGATCACAGGTCAATTAGTTTCAGTATAAAGTACACAAATAGGAAACATAAGGGGAATACAAAGACACAGAATTTTAAGAAAGCCACTTTCCACAAACTACGCTCCTTGCAGGAAGATGTTAACTGAGATAAAGTTCTATGGACAATGAACGCGGAGAAAAAATTGGAGTGCTTCAAGAACATACTAAACAAAGGTATTAGCCAGTGTATCCCAATGGAAAATACATTTAAAAGAGCTAATAAAAGACCAGGGTGGCTTAACGTGGACGTAAAAGCACATATAAAAGCAAAGGAGAAGGCCATCAAAAAATACAAGGCTGAGGGGTCCCGGTCAGCATTCCATCTATATAAGGTATGCAATAAGGAATGAAAGGGTGCAATCAGGGCGGCTAAGATAGAACATGGAAGACACATAGCAGAGGAGAGTAAAAAGAATCCCAAGAAATTCTTTAAGTATATAAATAGTAAGAGAGGGAGGTCAGATCATATTGGCCCCAAAGGATGGAGAGATGGCAAAAGGTGTTAAAGTTATTTTTCTCCTCAGTATTCACAAAGGAAATGGGGGGCTCAAGCATCCAAAACTACAATGTTGCTCTTCACGACACGTCACAGGAAGCACCCTCATGGCTAACTGAGGATAAAATTAGGAATAGGCTTGAAACCAGATGGCTTGCACCCGAGGGTCCTTAAGGAACTCAAGTCAAGAAATGGCCAGACCATTGTACCTAATTTTTAAGAACCATCTACTGACTGGTATGATCCCAGCTGATTGGAGAAAAGCCAATGTAGCACCCATATATAAAAAAGGACCAAGATGCATCCCTGGGAACTACAAGCCAGTTAGCTTAATATCAATAATATGCAAGCTCTTGGAGGGAATAATAAGGGATTATATACAAGATTATTGTAATAAAAACGGTATCATTAGCTGTAATCAGTACGGTTTCATGAAGAATCTCTCATGCCAAACCAATCTATTAACCTTCTATGAGGAGGTGAGCTGGCATCTAGATAAAGGAAGGCCTGTGGACGTGGTATCTAGATTTTGCAAAAGCATTTGATACAGTTTGCCATAAACGCTTAATGTACAAACTAAGGTCTGTCAGCATGGATCAAAGGGTGAATACATGGATTGAAAACTGGTTACAAGGGCAAGTCCAGAGGGTGGTGATAAATGGGGAGTACTCTCAATGGACTGGTGTAGAAAGTGGGATTCCCCAGGGATCTGCCCTGGGACCAATTATATTCAATTTATTTGTAAACGATCTGGAGGATGGGATAAACAGCTCAATTTCAATATTTGTGGATGATACCAAGCTAAACAGGGCAAACATTTCTCAAAAGGATGTGGAAACCTTGCAAGAAGATCTAAACAAATTAATGGGGTGGGCAGATAAGTGACAAATGAGGTTTAACGTAGAAAAATGTAAAATAATGCATTTGGATACCAAGAATATGAACGTCAACTACTCACTAGGGGGGGAGCCTCTGGGGGAATCTAGGATGGAAAAGGACCTAGGGGTCCTAGTAGAGGATAGGCTCAGCAATGGCATGCAATGCCAAGCTGCAGCAAGCAAAGCAAACAAGATGTTGGCATGCATCCAGTAAGGGATTAACTCCAGGGATAAATCAATAATTCTCCCACTATACAAGTCTCCGGTGAGGCCACACCTGGAGTATGCAGTCCAGTTCTGGGCACCAGTCCTCAGAAAGGATGTCCTGGAACTGGAAAGGGTTCAGAGAAGGGCAGCAAAGCTAATTAGGGGATTGGAGGACCTTAGTTATGAGGAAAGATTACAAGCACTGAACTTATTCTCTCTGGAGAAGAGACGCTTGAGAGGGGATATCATTTCAATGTACACATACTGTACTGGTGACCCCACGATAGGGACAAAACTATTCTGCACAAAGGAGTACACAAAGACACGTGGTAATTTACTAAAACTAGAGGAAAGGTGGTTTAACCTTAAACTGCATGGAGTGTTTTTTACGGTAAGAGCAGTGAGGATGTGGAATTCTCTTCCACATACAGTGGTTTCAGCTGGGAGCATAGGTAATTAAAAAAACTATTAGATGGACACCTAAGGGACCACAACATTGAGGGATACACAATGTAATACTGACATAAAAGCACACACATAGGTTGGACTTGATGAACCTGTGTCTTTTTTCAACCTCACTATGTAACTATGTAAAACATATGTTTCCGGAGGATGGTTTCTGCTAGAGGGGTGGTGGAACGGGACAATTCTCACTGCATTCACCACTGAAGAGGTTTTGGAAGATTCTGCAATGCCAGACAATGCCATCCACCCTGTCCCTACTCGTCAGGAACCTTTCCTTGTGCTAAGCACTATCCCTATCTAACAGATTCCTTTACCTAACCTGCCACCTGCTTGAAGCATGCCCAAATTACATGGGATCCCCTATTTAAAGGGTCCCATGTTCTCTCTCGAGAATTCAGCAAAAAGTCAGATGCCTACCTCCCTAGAGTGGACTAACGGAGTCTCTAGGAGGCAAACCTCCCTTATAGACTCCTCTTCCCCTTCAACAATGGCCACCTACAGGCCAGAGGAGAACCTGCACCTGCCTATACATGCAGGCTATAGCTGATCTGGTACAGGGAAGCACAGAGACAAGTGTAGCGCTACCCCTGCAGGTTAAGTATGTTCACTCTGTTACTCTGCCTCTCAACCCCAATAACAGCCCCAGTCCCCTCTGGCACACCTGGCAATAGTGGGAGTGCAAGGATCAATGAGAAACACACACGTTATTATAAAACACAGAAATTGTCTTTACTGTAGTATTTCTGTGGAATAACCATTGGCTATATGTTCAAGGAATACAATAGAAGAACATTAACTGAAATTATGAGCAATATAGCTCAATAGTACATTTAGGCTGCTTTCGGGGGATTCAGAGCATTAGAACAACCCCAAGAGCAGAGCAAACCCTTTAAAAACAGTAAAGTCACAAAAATGGCAATCTGTACCAGATTGGTTACCTTTACTCAAGTTTGTCTCATAAGTCCAGGCAGGAGGAGAGTAGAAGACTGACCCTCTCTATGTCAGATCCTCTCTTCTGTCTCCTGGCACCACAGGCCCAATAGCAAATACTGTATTCAAATCAACAGTCAATATATTAACTTTCTAAATAGGCTGCCCCACACACCCACTGCATATACAGAGCCCTGGATATAAGAGTGTGAGGCTGTATGGTCATAGTAACTTCAGTCTCTTTGATGTTAAATACGTTTTGGCATCTTCAGCTAGCCACTCTCATTGGTGCACTTAAATTTCTGGGTAGCAGGCCCAAATAGCATAACTGGCCTGGATCATTAAGTGAAGAATGCAATATTTTCCTCAGCAGGGTGAAAGGCCAATGACCCCTGTATACAGTGTCTTTCTACTTAAATGGCTTTGTATCCTGCAGGTACTACAAGTGTCAGCAAGATGACTACCAGCAATGATGTCTGCATACAGGATTCAGTATAACTCTGTCTGTGCAGTGTCCTTGTGTCCTGCAAATGGGCAAGAGCCCGCTCACCCAATCCTGCAATTGATCAAGGCCCAAACAAACTTCCTGGGACAGGCACTCTTCCCTGGCGGTGACTGGTCACCTCACACTGGAATGCTTTTCTGTCAGTGCAGATGCGCCTGGATGTGCACCTGGGATCCTCTCTCTCTCAAGCTGGATGTCTTGACCGGTCCCAGAGTCCTCAGATCACACGGTGGAAAAACCCAAGAGGCAGCACCCTTCTCTTAGGTCTTTTCTCGTCCTCCCCCACGCTTTTACTGAATTCTCCGCAAACAATCAAGATGGAGTCTCTCTCCTCCTTTCTTCTAGAGCATGCATGGGATTGTAGTTTTATACTCCATACAAAGCTATGGGGATGTCTGGTAAAGGGACTTCATCTTTCAGAATGCTTTGCAGCTATTCCTGCAGCTGGTATAAGTCCCTGTGATTGGTTCCGGTAACTGTCATTTCTATTGGCTTTCTCCCTCATGCACAGAGGAACTCAGGAGAGCCACAGTGTAAGTGTGTGTGTGTGTGTGTGTGTGTGTGTGTGTGTGTGTGTGTGTGTGTGTGTGTGTGTGTGTGTGTGTGTCTGCACACAGAAACAAGAGAGAGAGAAAAAAAAATCAAATACATGATCCAATCCAATCCAGAGAGCTGGCAGGCACATTCTCCCTGCTAAGAGAGCCTGTATACTCTCGGTGGCCTCTTGGCAAAGCCTCAGAAATAGCCGGCAGCAAAGCGGGCCCCCACTACACGAGTATCTGTAAATCACAGAAAACTGAACTCACAGGAAAGGTAGTGTTGTAGGGCAGCACTGGGGTGATTGTGGGTAGGTGCAGTGGGCAGAAAGCACACGGAGTCCAAGTACAGTAGCAGGATTTATTGTAAGCAGAAATAAAGCAGTACACAACAGACTCAGCGGGAAGACAACCCGACTGGGAGCACTTTCAAGATGGTACAGTAGACTGAAGGCTCAGAGATGCCAACAGCATCTGCTAAGAGGAGCAGAATGTGGCCTGGCCAGTCCATGCCCAAAAGTGAAGCTTTCAAACAGTCCATAAAATTGTATGCAAAACAACAACATATCCACTTGAATTCACATTCCACCAATACCTATTACACCATTCTGAATCTATGCATCACTCCTTCAGGAAATCATTGGCGATGCATATGATAAATGCAGCTAGACTCTGCATTCCAGCCCTCTGGAGACAAAAGAGAGTGCCTCTGGTGACAGATTGGTTCACCAGACTAAACAAAATACAGGAAATGGAAGTACTTATAGCAGTCTCAACTGAAAATATTTCCGCTTATCATAAAACATGGCTATGTTGGATAGAATATAAAACCACTGATCATTATAAAAACCTTTTAAAGACCCCTTAACCACTTCAATACTGGGCACTTAAACCCCCTTCCTTCCTGGACCAATTTTCAGCTTTCAGCGCTGTTGCAGTTTGAATGACAATTGCGCGGTCATGCGACACTGTACCCATATGAAATTTTTTCATTTTTTTCACACAAATAGAGCTTTCTTTTGGTGGTATTTAATCACCCCTGGGTTTTTTTTTTTTTTTGCGCTATAAATTAAAAAAAGACAAAACATTTTCAAAAACAATGCATTTTTCTGCGTTTCTGTTATAAAATTTTGCAAATAAGTAATTTCTCTTGATAAATTTTGACCAAAAATGATACTGCTACATTTCTTTGGTAAAAATAACCCAAATTGGAGTTTATTTGGTGTTGGCGGACAGACAGATGTGACGGGGACTGTGACAGATGTGACGGGGACTGTGACAGATGTGACGGGGACTGTGACAGATGTGACAGTGACATACAGATGTTTTGTGTATGGTGACAGATGTTTGAGGACTGTGACAGATGTTTGGGGACTGTGACAGATGTTTGGGGACTGTGACAGATGTTTTGTGTATGGTGACCGATGTGATTGGGGACATACAGATGTTTTGGGGGCTGTTTTATGGGGACAGGGGTATCAGTGTGCTTGGTGCACTGTGTGGGGGACGATCTGTTACAGCTTTCTGCATGAAATCCTCATCATGCAGAAAGCTGTCACAGAGCTGCAGCTCCCCCCCTCCCCCCCCCCCCC
>BLSH010473152.1:769783-780474 GCA_018402905.1 Glandirana rugosa | reverse complement strand
CTTGCCACATCCTTAATGTTTTCAGACATATACACGGAGGGTGAAAAATTCCCTGGTTTTCATTACCGTGTATGTGCCATTACTTTTGGTCCCTTAAAAAGTGGGAGGCACATATACAGACTTTTGTAATTCCTACACCGTTCACCTGATTTGGATGTAAATACCCTCAAATTAACACTGAAAGTCTGCAGTTAAAGCACATCTTGTTTGTTTTATTTATGGACCTGACTGTACCTCTATGCATCCCTTTTATAATAACTTCAGTCCAGGCATGAAAGAGATGATGAGACTTTACTAGGCATCTCAGCAATACAGTCCAACAGTGCAGTAACAGTTCCTTTCTAACTAGCTGGTGCATACCTTTGCCCAAGGTCCAATGTTTGAACATGAGCATGTACAAGCAAGTAGGAGTATAGAGTGCCAACATCTCTAGTGATTGTAGGCAGAAAAACCCTTCAAGAGGTGGGATTTTTTAGGCACAAGAGGTAGTCAGATTGTAAAAATAAAATATAAAAAAAAAAAAAAAAAAAAAAAAAACCTTTATTGGCATATATTAAAAGCATAGGACGCAAAAATGCGGGTATTTTAATAAAAAAAGGCCCATGCAGTCTCTGGGTACAGTGCATGCCTGGATTCCTCTGTGTGCATTCCACTTCCCTGGGCCGGTAGTGACATAGGAGTCCTCAGCTTAACGTGTTTTGTCACTTCCTGGTGACATTTTTAAAAGCAGTAAAAGCAGAAAGCTCCCTTGCGTTCCAAATGCCTTTATAATATGTCACCAATACTCCCTCACCCTGAATGGCTAATGGGTCTTTAGAACATTCCTTCCTGGGATGATTACACTGGTGTTAACCCCGTACTATGTGCCTCTCCTTTTTGCAGGATGGGGGCATCCTGTGTTTGGATATAGAATAGCACCTTTTATTCAAAGTCTCTTTTGCAAATTAGGAATGGGAATATCCCGATGATGAAGCCAGATGGATTGCTAAGCAGTGAATAAAAGTGACTAGTGTTTTTTGTACCCATAAACCGTATTCATTGAATTTATGTGATAACAATATTTTTTAATGATGAAAAATAGATGAAAATAAAAATACTAATAAAATAAATATAAATATAAATGAAAATGAAAAATAAAAATGAAAAGTTTGTTTTATGTCTTGCAACCTTTTACCAAATAAAACTGGCAACCTGCCAGGTTTAAAAAATAAATAAATAAATAAAATATAAATTGTATTGGTACAAATCAGTTAAAAAACATAATGTATAAAAGAGCATGGGTGAAACAATTCAGATTACATGGTGGAAACAAACATAATTACACACGGGCAAATAGCACCTGATGCATTTCGGGATTTCAACCCTTCTTCAGAGGTGCTTTAGCTGTACCATTCATGTCTATACAAATCTGGGCAAAATATAAATTATACAGATCAAGATACTTATCTTTGACAACAAAAATAGAGACACATTGCATAGAGGCCCCCAATATATAATCACCTGTCCCTGTATAGGAAGTCACGGATTTTAGCCAAGACATGAGAACGAACCAGATAATCATCTAGCAAAATAGGCTGTTTGTATAAGTGAATAGTAAAACCACAACAGAGGTTTCTTCAAAGATGCCGCCCAGTGCCCCTAAGCGTTGCAGCGATGCAAAGGGTCCAGAGGTAACGTCAGCAGGATGGAAAGGGGATCCCCCCACCACCGGAAGGGGAAGGCACCAAGGAGGGTTACTATTTATAAAACAAACAAAAATAAAAATGAACAATGTGTATCAGGAAAGATTCATACTCCACATATGGAAGCTTGAAAGATCAAAATGCAGGCAACGCCAGCATATCCTATAGTGTATATAGTGTATAGTGTAGTGTAGTGTACCTGGTATAAAAAGGAGGCTGTGTATCAGAGACGGTGTGTCTTTTTCCTAGGGTCAACACACAGAGTGTAATGTAGCAGGGAGCACAGTAGTGTTAAACAGGCTGTGCTAGATACAAAAATGGTACAACATAAATGCCCATTAGAATCAACAACGATTCATAGCTTATTCCGGTGGAGGAAGAGAGCCAATCACGGCTTTCCCTCCATCCAAGGTACAGGTGCCAGTCCCCTCTCCAAATACAGCCAATGCATTCATGGGTGGGCCCTCCGAATAGGCGGTGCATGGCAACACTTCGCCTGAGGCGGGGTCGCAGCCAGTGCCGGATATCCACCGAAGCAGTTCCTCACGGACGCACAGCAGAGAGCAATTCAGGGGGCGGCTTCCTCCATGGGTGTGCAGGTGCCGAAAAGGACAAATCCAAGCACACCAACCAGACCAGACACACCCCCAGGGGGCGGGGGAAGCACCCGACTGTACGCACAGAGGGGACAAAACCTGCTGCCTAGGCCATTGGCTAGCGGCTTGGGTGCACCGGGTGGGGGATGGCTGCTAACCCCAGGAGCAGATGTGGGGCATCAAAAACATCTGGAAACAAAAAGTGTCTGTTAAGAATCAAAGAGGCAGAGTAAAATATAAAGATATTAAGAGCTGTATATAAGACCCTGTACACCTACAGGGTACAAGGGAGCAAAAATGCAATACAGGCTCCTAGGAAAACATTAATAAGAAATAAAATAGTGCAATATTATGTCTATACATCAATAATCTAGACACCTATAGAAATACAGATTACTCAATAAGTAAGGAAAAAAGAGGGGAAGAATAGGGGCGAAAGAGAGGAAGGAGAGAAGAGGAAAACGGGAGAAAGAGGAGGAGGGTACTGCTGTCTCTCCCATTTGCCTGATACAAAGCCCTCCAAGAAGGGCTTGTGGGAGAGGTTTTCATTCAGTCCTGGTGTGACAGGGGGCATTGAATCGGCCAATCTAGCGGGCCTTCAATTGCAATAATGCCTTATCCCAATCCCCACCCCAAGGGATAGGATGTACCCTAACCAAAATGAGAAATTTAATTCTCTGAAAAAGGCCTGCATGCACGGCCCGAACATGTCTCACCAAGGGGAGCTCTGCGTTAGCAGTCTTCATTCTGAGTACGTGCCTGTAGGCTCTTTGCCAGAACTCCTGAATAGTTTTTTCGATATAGAAGCTCCCGCAGTCACATAAGAGCATGTAAATTACACCTCTTGTCTTGCAGTTTGCATAACATTTGGCTATGAACCTGATATTGTTGGGCAGTGTTGGATTTCGAGCTGTATACATAAATTGGCAAAATGCACAGCCGCGGCATGTAAATGTGCCGAGGAACTTGCATGGATCTTTACGCTCAATGCAGAATTCACTGGACAAGATGGTCCTTAAGTGATTTTGCTCGTTAAAATGTGACTACGAGTGCTGCAGGAATAAATTGTTTGATGACAGGATCTCTCATAAGAATGGGCCAGTGCTACGCAGAATTCTGTGCAACTCGGCGTGTTGGTTTTAGTATTTAGTGATCATACGTATATTCTGGTCATCCGAGGTTTTGTTGATTTTATTTGAGTGTATCAGTTGATGTCTTGGCTTACGCACAGCCTGATTGTAGGCCTTTCTCAAACAGGTTTTAGAGTAGCCTCTACAGAGTAGTCTTTGCCTTAAATTATCTGCTTCTAATTTAACCACTTCAATACTGGGCACTTAAACCCCCTTCCTTCCCGGACCAATTTTCAGCTTTCAGCGCTGTTGCAGTTTGAATGAAAATTGCGCGGTCATGCGACACTGTACCCATATGAAATTTTTATCATTTTTTTTCACACAAATAGAGCTTTCTTTTGGTGGTATTTAATCACCCCTGGGTTTTTTTATTTTTTGCGCTATAAATTAAAAAAAGACTGAAAATTTTCAAAAACAATGCATTTTTCTTAGTTTCTGTTATACAATTTTGCAAATAAGTAATTTCTCTTCATACATTTTGACCAGAAATGATACTGCTACATTTCTTTGGTAAAAATAACCCAAATCTGAGTTTATTTGGTGTTGGCGGACAGACAGATGTTTTGGGGACTGTGACAGATGTGACGGGGACATACAGATATTTTGTGTATGGTGACAGATATGACGGGGACATACAGATGTTTTGGGGACTGTGACAGATGTTTTGTGTATGGTGACAGATGTGATGGGGGACATACAGATGTTTGGGGGACTGTTTTATGGGGACACTGATGTGTATGGGGACAGGGGTATCAGTGTGCTTGGTGTACTGTGTGGGGGGCGATCTGTGACAGCTTTCTGCATGAAATCCTCATCATGCAGAGAGCTGTCATATTGCTGCAGATTCCCCCCTCCCCCCCCCCCCCCCCCCCCGCTCTCACTGAGCTCGGCGGGGGAGAACTGTCACAGAGACGTTCGTCTCTGTTTACAATGTGACGGCTGTGATTGGACACAGCCATCACATGATCGGGAGGGCCAGTCACTGCACCCGTATCCCGATCTCTGCTCAGCTGGATCCTGTGATCATAATGATCACAGGATCCATCCGCGGCATGTATACACGTCCTGTCAGAACGGGGAAGCTCCCATCCGGCCATATATATACAGTGGCCGGGTGGGAGGTGGTTAAAGGACTGCTCATCTGAGCAGTTTCTTTTGATGCGTAGGAACTGACTGAATGGAATGGACCTAATAAGGGGTTGGGGGTGGAAACTGGTGGCATGCAGCAGACCTGTAGGCTTGCCATAGTGTGTACTTCCTAGATGTCCATCACTGCTCTTATATATTGTTACGTCCAAAAAGGAAATGGAATATAATGG
Source organism: Glandirana rugosa (assembly GCA_018402905.1). Lineage (NCBI taxonomy): Eukaryota > Metazoa > Chordata > Amphibia > Anura > Ranidae > Glandirana > Glandirana rugosa. The sequence continues at coordinate 775,747 of BLSH010473152.1, read as the reverse complement.
AATGGGGATCGTAAAAAATAGAAGAAAAAATGCGCCTCTAAGTGCAGACTTTAAAAACAGTTTATTAAAACCACCAATTGGCAACTCACATGAGACAGAAAATAAAAAGCACATGAGCAGGTCCTCAAAGGGGTAACATCAGTGAGACATCCATAGGCCAGGATTAATAGCACCAGAACTTTATTCTTTCATGAGTTATTTACAAGTTTCTGACCACTTATAAAATGTGTTCAATGTGCTGCCCATTGTGTTGGATTGTCAATGCAACCCTCTTCTCCCACTCTTCACACACTGATAGCAACACCGCAGGAGAAATGCTAGCACAGGCGTCCAGTATCCGTAGTTTCAGGTGCTGCACATCTCGTATCTTCACAGCATAGACAATTGCCTTCAGATGACCCCAAAGATAAAAGTCTAAGGGGGTCAGATCGGAAGACCTTGGGGGCCATTCAACTGGCCCACGATGACCAATCCACTTTCCAGGAAACTGTTCATCTAGGAATGCTCGGACCTGACACCCATAAAGTGGTGGTGCACCATCTTGCTGGAACTATGATGTCGGTGATAGGGAATTTCTGGCCATCAAGTCGGCTTTGGAGGAATGGCGGTACCTCCTGGAAGGAGCAGCTCACCCGGTATTGGTTTTTACTGACAATAAAAACCATAAAAAAACCATATGCTGTGAAGATACGAGATGTGCAGCACCTGAAACTACGGATACTGGAAGCCTGTGCTAGCATTTCTCCTGCAGTGTTGCTATCAGTGTGTGAAGAGTGGGAGAAGAGGGTTGCATTGACAATCCAACACAATGGGCAGCACATTGAACACATTTTATAAGTGGTCAGAAACTTGTAAATAACTCATGAAAGAATAAAGTTACATTAAAACCAAACACACCATTGTTTTTCTTGTGAAATTCCCAATAAGTTTGATGTGTCACATGACCCTCTTACTATTGAAAAAAACAAAAGTTGGATTCAAAATGGCCGACTTCAAAATGGCCGCCATGGTCACCACCCATCTTGAAAAGTTTCCCCCCTCACTTATACTAATGTGCGACAAACAGGAAGTTAATATCACCAACCATTCCCATTTTATTAAGGTGTATCCATATAAATGGCCCACCCTGTATTAGACTTTGTGGTATTTTACGATACCATGAGTCAATGGGAAGTATTTTTTCACACATTTCGGCATATTGTGGTTTATTCATGATCACAACATTCCCTCCTTTATCTGATGGTTTGATTTCTATAGTGGCATTATTGGACAGGGATTGTAGTGGTTCTTTTTTCCCCAGGCTAAGGATTCATCATTTTTGATTCTTATTTTGTTTATATCTCCACTTGCAGCTTTAATAAAAGTTTCCACATTTGGATTGGTGCTATGGGTGCTAATTGTTCAAGGTCAGTCCTATCTATCAGGTCTCCTGACTCATTTTCCTCTAATAGAGAAGTCAGGGTATCAGCTGCTTCCAGTTCTACTGAGGTGTTGTGAGCTGGGGTGGTGCATTTTCCTTTGAAAAACAAGTGTCAGCTTGCGGGCAAACAAGTGCAAATCTTTTAGGACTTTGAATCTGTCCATGTTGGCATCTGGGCAGAAACTCAGTCCTTTGGCTAAGACAGACAGTTCGGCGGTGGAAAGTTGGAAATCAGAGAGGAAGACAACTGTCAACAAAGCTTCCCGGTTGCCAGTAATGGAATGTGCTAAGTGCTTGATGCATTTGTGGATTCTGTGTTGGGGGTAGTACTAAAAAATCCCCTTTGCTCGCGGAGTGTCCGAGTGTGCATTTCTTTGAGAGGCCGGGAATATGGGATAATTGGAGAGTGTGGGGGTGCCCGGTGCGTTACCTTCAACTTGTGCAGGTGTATGGTCGGTCCTACCCAAGTGCGGATCCAGTGTACACTTTTTGGATGATTGTCTGTGTGTTCTTTCGCTTCTAGGGCGTTGTTTGTTCTTACGTTGGTATCGACAACCAATTGGTCCCTGTGAGAAAGAAGATGCATTAGATAGAGCTTGGGATGATTCGGATTGGGTATCCTCTAAGTTATCTCATTTGGGTTTGCTCTTAAACTGTCTATTTTGATTATGCCACCTGTTTGCTTTATGTTCTGCGAATGAGGTTAGGTCCCTGTTGAATTTCCAGTCCTTACCGATAATAATCACTTTTGTGTAGTGTTCTATATGTTCTTTGAGTTCCACTTCAAGGGGTTTATAATTAGAATGGTTTTGTAATGTAAGGATCTATGATCCCCATTCCATCTCCTTTTTGGACGTAACAACATATAAGAACAGTGACAGACATCTAGGAAGTACACTCTATGGAAAGCCTACAACAGGCAACAATCTGCTGCATGCCACCAGTTTCCATCCCCAACCCCTGATTAGATCCATTCCATTCAGTCAGTTCCTGCGTATCAAAAGAAACTGCTCATATGAGCAGTCCTTTAAATTAGAAGCAGACAATTTAAGGCAAAGACTACTCCATAGAGGCTACTGTACACCCTGTTCCAAATTATTATGCAAATTATATTTTTCTCATTTACCTAAATAATTGATGTAAACAACAGTCAGCACTATCCTCATGTTATCAACTATTAAGAGTACAATTCAAATTTTATTCGAAAAACCTCCTAATGATAACAGTATTTTTTTTTCAAAATAAAAAACTTACAATGCACTGTTCCAAATTATTACACACAATAAGATTCAAAACACTTTATAGGTTGTAAAAAACTGAAAATCATCATTTGTTGTGTTTGCAGCATATTTACTGAAATCAAAAGCTATTTCAATGAAACTTTTAACAACATTTTAACTTTTTAAACTTTTTAACAGGTCACGTTACATTTTAACATAGGACCCCTTATTTGATAGCAGCTTCACAAGTCTTGCATCCATTGAACTTATGAGTTTTAGCCTCCCATAGCTGCTGTTTGGATGTAAACTGCCTGCCACCCTCATAGCTTGAGGATGCTCCAAAGGTTCTCAATAGGATTGAGGTCAGGGGAGGATGGAGGCCAGACCATGACTTTCTCTCCTTTTATCCCCATAGCAGCCATTGATGCAGAGGTATTATTTGCAGCATGAGATGGTGCATTGTCATGCATGAAGATGATTTTATTACGGAAAGAATAGTTCTTCCTTCTGTACCAGGGAAGGAATTGTTCGGTTAGGAACTCCACATACTTTGCAGAGGTCATTTTACACCTTTGGGGACCCTAAAGGGGCCGACCAGCTCTCTTCCCATGATTCCGGCCCAAAACATGACTCCACCACCGCCTTGCTGACGTTGCAACCTTGTTGGAACAGGGTGGCCATCCACCAACCATCCACTACTCCATCCATCTGGACCATCCAGGGTTGCACGGCACTCATCAGTGAACAGGACTGTTTGAAAATTAGCCTTCATGTATTTTTCTGCCCAATACAGCAGTTTCTGCTTGTGAGCATTGGTTAGAGGTGGCCAAATGGAAGGTTTATGCACAGTTGCAAGACTCTGGATGAAGAAGAAGGAGGGTTTTGGGGGGAATGGGACTTTGAATGAGGCCATGATGTGGTAGAATCATGCGCCTCCATCCCTTGTTCTAGATAAATTATAAGTATATAATGGGTTTGGGACTTTAAATGACACACGTGGTGGGAAACAGATACATGATGTTAAAAAAGATTTTATTAAAAAGGATGAAAGTAACATAATGATAATAGGGTATTAATTATATACCGGTAATCAAAAGCAGAAAAAAACCACAGCATGATTGGTACAGTAAATTGATAACAATATAGGTATATTCATATATGTACACAAACATATAAATTGATAACAATATAGGCAAATTTATATATGTACACAAAGATTCCCCGATCCATCAATTATATATATAAACAATTTTGCTACACAGATAGTGATCTGCATGATCCATGGCCTCTCAGTGCCCCCTAAGCAGGGAATGCCCCGATTTTATTGGTAAAAATGGTAATATTAAGATGATTGTTGGTGGATAATTGACAGCTCTACGGGTTTCGTGATATTTTCATCACTCATCAGGAGCAAGCAAGGGTGAATCTAAAAATGGATGAAAGATAATTACTGGTAAATACCGTAGGGGTCAGACAACAATTGAGAGCCCCGCCATCCTGAGGATGGACAATAATGACTCCACCTACCATGTCCACGCAGCAGCAGGGCACCACGGGGGCGCAACGGGCGCCCGGGAGCGACAGTTCCAGGGGCTGAGGCAGGAGCAGGAGCAAGGGCCCCCGACAGACACGTGGCCTCTACACGAGTGCAGCATCGTTTGGGTATCCACGCTCGCAGGGGCAATTGGGGGCGGACCGCCGGCCTCTAGTTCCCAGGTGACCGGGGCGGGAATCCCCTCCCCCTCCATGCTCCTGTGTGCGTGGCGTTGGCGGGCGTGGGAGTGGCGGCGCCTATATCAGGCATCATCTGGCGTCGGTCTGGACACTTCCGGCCTATCTCCCAGCACACAGCATGTCCGCCATGGGTTCTGGCACTCCACTTCTCCACAGGTACTATACATACACATGCAGACCTTCACAATACTTTGGCTTTATCTCACTGGGCCATCTGGCCCCTCCGTTTACTCATCTGGTTCACATCTATCACTCACTCACTTTCCTCCCTTCTGTTCCCTGTCAAGTCCTTCCCCTCCTTCCTTGGTTGTCACTCCTGTTTAGAACTTTACTTATCTGTTCTTATTTTTTTCACTTCTCCCCTTTTTTTTTTTTTTTTTTTTCCATTACACTTTTTCATTTCTTTTTTCCCTTCCTTTATTTTTTTACACCGACTATTATCCATCCTCCTCAACACACTTATTGACCTCACACACCCCATCACACTAGGTCCTTCACACTTCCTTTTCACTTCACAGGCACTATGGGCTGGGGGTGCCCACTCCACGTGCTGGATGTCTGTCTGTCGGGGGCCCTTGCTCCTGCTTCTGCCTCAGCCCCTGGAACTGTCGCTCCCGGGCGCCCGTTGCGCCCCCGTGGTGCCCTGCCGCTGTGTGGACATGGTAGGTGGAGTCATTAATGTCCATCCTCAGGATGGCGGGGCTCTCAATTGTTGTCTGACCCCTACGGTATTTACCAGTAATTATCTTTCATCCATTTTTAGATTCACCCTTGCTTGCTCCTGATGAGTGATGAAAATATCACGAAACGCGTAGAGCTGTCAATTATCCACCAACAATCATCTTAATATTACCATTTTTACCAATACAATCGGGGCATTCCCTGCTTAGGGGGCACTGAGAGGCCACGGATCACGCAGATCACTATCTGTGTAGCAAAAGTGTTTATATATATAATTGATGGATCGGGGAATCTTTGTGTACATATATGAATTTGCCTATATTGTTATCAATTTATATGTTTGTGTATATATATGAATATACCTATATTGTTATCAATTTACTGTACCAATCATGCTGTGGTTTTTTTCTGCTTTTGATTACCGGTATATAATTCATACCCTATTATCATTATTAGAGTTGAGCGAACACCTGGAAGTTCGGGTTCTGCTGGTCCGTCCGAACTTCGGGACAAAGTCCGGGTCCGGGTCCGGACGGAACCCGAACGATCGCACGGACAACGAACCCCATTGAAATCAATGGGGACCCGAACTTTTAGGCACAAAAATGGCTGTAGGAAAGTCCTGGAAAGCCCCAGAGGGCTGCAAAAGGAAGTAAAATGGGGGTAAGGGTAGGGCAAGTGCCCTACAAAAAAATGGGGACAGGGAAATAACTTTAAATATTTTTAAAAAAATAAAAACTTAAAAAATGCAAAAATGGAGGTGAATGTGGATCATCTTCAAACTGTGTCTGAAAAGTATTAATTAACGGTAGAAGCCATATAACTGTTCTAAAATCATCTTCAAACTAGGGCAAGTGCCCTACAAAAAATGGGGAGAGGGAAAATAAATTAAAATCAAATTTAAAAAAT
>BLSH010473152.1:757275-768387 GCA_018402905.1 Glandirana rugosa | reverse complement strand
ACGATTTTGTGGTAATGTATCGTCGTTTGTCTATAAACTTCGACGACCACGGAGACCTCAGGGTGCCTGTAGTTCCATATCTCAGGAGGTCTCAGAACTATTTAATATTCATATATTACCCAAACCCTGAAATTTACTGTATGCACCACCCTTTGTCTATGTACTACCATTTTTTCTAAAATAATTTTTCCTACTTTCATTGTATTACTAATCACAACTCGCTTGGGCCTGACATTGCAAGCCCAGGCATGGCTTGAAAGCCCACAGGCACCGTGCCTGGGCCTGGGCCTGTAAAGTTTTTAGCAAGCCCAAGCCAGGCCCCAAGACGATAAAATGAGGTGCACAACTCTTCGACGTCCCGACCCGAACGATTTTTGAAATGTCCGGGTCCGGGTCCGTGCCACGGACACCCGAAAGTTCGGTACGGACCCGAACGTTACAGTCCGGGTTCGCTCAACACTAATCATTATGTTACTTTCATCCTTTTTAATAAAATCTTTTTTACCATCATGTATCTGTTTCCCACCACGTATGTCATTTAAAGTCCCAAACCCATTATATACTTATAATTTATCAAGACTCTGGAGGACTCTATACCTTGATGTCCGTGGGACTCCAGAGGCACCAGCAGCTTCAAATATCTGTTTGCTGCTATGTAATGGTGTTTTAGCAGCTGCTCCCTTGATCCGATGCATGGATCTGGCAGAAATCTTCCTCAATGTGCCTTTATCTGCACGAAGCCGCCTGTGCTCTGAATCAGCCACACATCTCTTAATAGTGCGATGATCACGCTTACGTTTTCGTGAAATATCTAATGTTTTCATACCTCGTCCAAGGCATTGAACTATTTCACTCTTTTCGGCAGCAGAGAGATCCTTTTTCTTCCCCATATTGCTTGAAAATGGTGCTCTGCTTAATAATGTGGAACACCCTCCTTTAGTAGTTTTTCCTTTAATTGGGCTCACCTGGCAATCTAATTATCACAGGTGTCCGAGATTGTTTTCAGTGATCAAAAGAGCCCTGAGACACAATGCCATCCGTGAGTTAAACTGAAAAACAAAATATTTAATCTTTGTGGCACTGAAATAGAATTTGCATAATAATTTGGAACAGGGTGTAAAACAACTTTAAAAAAGGCCTACAATCGGGCTGTAGGTAAGCCAAGACATCAACTGATACACTCAAATAAAATCAACTAAACCTCGGATGACCAGAATATACATATGACCACTAAATACTCAAACCAACATGCTGAGTTGCGCAGAATTCTGCATAGGCACTGGTACATTCTTATGGGAGATCCTGTCATCAAACAATTTATTCCTGCAGCACCTGCAGTCACATTTCGACAAGCAAAATCACTTAAGGACCATCTTGTCCATAGAGAATTCTGAATCGAGCGTAAAGATCCATGCAAGTTCCCCGGGGGGAGACATGTTCGGGCCATGCATGCAGGCATTTTTCTGAGAATTTAATTTTTCATTTTGGATAGGGTACATCCCAGCCCTCAGGGTGGGGATTGGGATAAGGCATTATTGCAATTGGAGGCCCACTGGATTGACCGATTCAATGCCACAGTCCCACCAGGACTTATTGAAAACCTCTCCTACAAGCCCTTCTTGGAGGGCTTTGTATCAGGCAAATGGGAGAGACAGTAGTACCCTCCTCCTCTTTCTCCCGTTCTTCTCTTCTCTCCTTCCTCTCTTTCTCCCCTATTTCTTCCCCTCTTTTTTTCCTTACTTATTGAGTAATCTGTATTTCTATAGGTGTCTAGATTATTGATGTATAGACATAATATTGAACTATTGTATTTCTTATTAATGTTTTCCCAGGAGCCCACATTGCATTTTTACTCCCTTGTACCCTGTAGCTGTACGGGGTTTTATATACATCCTTTAATATCTTTATATGTTACTCTGCCTCTTTAATTCTTAATAGCCACTTTTTATTTCCAGATGTTTTCGATGCCCCACATCTGCTCCCGGGGGTTTGCAGCCATCCCCCACCCGGTGCACCCAAGCCGCTAACCAATGGCCTAGGCAGCAGGTTTTGCCCCCTCTGTGCATACAGTCGGGTGCTTCCCCCGCCCCCTGGTTGGTGTGCTTGGATTCGTCCGTGTTGTCACCTGCACACCCATGGAGGAAGCCACCCCCTGGATTCCTCTCTGCTGTGCGTCAGTGGAGAACTGCTTCGGTGGATATCCTTAGGCGGGGTGGCGCTGCACGCTGCCTATTCGTAGTGTCAATCCATGGATGCATTGGCTGGATTTGGAGAGGGGACTGGCACCTGTTCCTTGGATGGCGGGAAAGCCGTGATTGGCTCTCTTCCTCCAGTGGAACGCTTTATAATCTATGCTGTCTGCCCTGGGATTCTGAATGGACAACAGAGCGACGTATGCCTTTCACACGGACTAGCAGGTAATCTCCCATCGCTTCTCGACCTTTTGGCTAAGATCAAGTGTAGTATCGACCTTGGCCCTTAGGGGTGTCTCTGCTTCACAGCTAGGACGTTGAGAGCCACTTGTATCTATCCAAGCCATTTGGTCCTTGTGGGGTACCCTCGGTTCGGCCTTGTAGGATCTTTGATTAAATTCAGCTTCACCTACTTGCTGCTATTGGACTAGAGGCTTAGCCCCCACAGGGAACTAGACTGCGATCATCCCTCCTCCCCCCACTCTGCATTACTGCTTTCGGGTAGTCAAGAGCCTTTATAAAGGCTATGAAAGAGTGAAGACTCTGAGGAACCAGAAAGAAGTCGCCAAAGAACCCCGGAAGCGGCATCCAACGAGCTCCTCGACAATGGGGAAGAGCAACAAGAAGAACCCTGCTGCAGCCACTTCATCCAAGGCCCCGGAGCAAGTCGCCTCACCATCCGCCTCTGTCCCGGCTAGCTCCAGCCTGCAGAGATCAGCCAAGCCGCCGCCGTGCGCAGACGGGCTCCCCCACTTGGAGCCCTGGATGAAGCAGGCGGTCGTGCTGCAGCTTAAAGAGGTGGACGGAAGAGTTCTCGACATGACCCCGGAGACCTTCGGCAAGAAGATGATCCTGGAGCAGGGGTTCACAAAGCCGAGACACTGTCCGTGCAGACCTTCGTGAGAGGTATATTTTATATAACTTTCGTGTCTTTACAGGTCTGCAGAAGGTATTGGGAGATGGTAAAGACCTCTGGGCCAGATTGTTGCGAATTCTCCCATTCAACGGGATGAAAGGTTTCCATGAGGAACCCACATACCCGAGGAAAGGACATAGCCACCTTCCTCCAGAGGTTTTGCACTGTGGAAAAGGATCCATCCCGAATCTTCGATGTCAGCGGCTTCTGGACAGGTAAATGGGCTGTGTTTTGCAGGTTAAGGAGAGACTCTTCGGGGGATCTCCAACACCTGCCACCACGCTTTTCTCTGGGAGCCTCCGCAGGAATCCTCCGCTACAGCGATCTGCCCCACACCTGTGACAGATGTGGCCATCATTACCATGTAGGTATAGATTGTACAGTGCTTGCTTGCAGGTTCTGTCGGGTTGCAGGTCATGAGACCAAGAACTGCCCAAGGTCCAAAACCTGCAACCTCTGCGGATTGGCGGAGCATGTCTTCAGGAACTGCCCCCAGAGAGCCCTCACCTACGCTGGAATCCTGGCCCAGGATAAGCCACATTCCGAAGCCAGGAACAAGAAACCAGAGCAGAAGAAACCAAAGGAGCCTCGGAAGGCCACTGGTAAGTCGCCTCCCCCTCCCCAGGCCCCAGCCTCCGGCTCATCCCCACCCACCACCCCTGAACCGGAGTCCCTCGAGGACTTCCCCGCCCTTTCCACCCCCAAGAGTGGCCCAAAAGGGAGCCGGAAACGGAAACCGCAAAGCCCGCCAGTAGGAGGAACCACCGCCTCCACCAAGCGGCCCACAGTGACCCAGCAAGATAACGCTGGACCAGATTTAGTAGAGGAGGACCTCGAGTCTGCGGGGGAGAAAGAGGGAGAGGATCCCATGGCTGACCCAGAGTCTGACCTCTCCATCGACCTCAATGATGAGACAAGGGAATCTGTCCTTGACGAGCTCGGCCTGAACCAGGACACTGGACAGGCTCCGGAAGAAGTGGAAGAGCCACCCCCCCTCGGGGGAGGTAAGTTAAGCCCCCCTGCTGACTAGCCCTTCATACCCTTTTACATGATGGCCGAGATCTCTATCTTTTCCATTAATGTGAGGAGTATCATGGATGCATCTAGAAGTCAGGTGGCGCTAACCTTTCTTTCCACCCAGCAGAGCGACGTCTATATGCTTCAGGAGTGCGCCCTTCCTCTCTCGAGGAGGTACACCCATCTGTCCCCCCAGTGGACCCATGGTCCCTCCTACTGGTCCAGGGGCAGCGATTGTAAGTCTGCAGGGGTAGCCATTCTTGTCAGGGGCGGTCGTCTCACAGTTGATTCTGTCCAGGAGCTCGTCTGTGGCCGCCTTCTGGTCATAGACAGCTCATGGGCGGGAGAGCCAATTAGGCTCATCAACGTGTACGCCTCCCTAGAAAAGAATGCACGGCTGGAACTTTTCCAGACCCTGCGGACCCAACTCGCCACCACCAGAGCAGTAGTGATCGGCGGTGATTTTAACTGTCCGATAGAGGAGGACGGGCGCAGCTCCAGCATATACGCGAAACTAGATGCTACTTCTAGGCTGCTCAGGGAGATGATCACGGAGGCTTCCTTGAAGGATGCCGTGGGATTCATAGGGAAAGGCTTTGTGAACTATTCGTGGAGCCGCCCTGACGGATCTGTGCATTCTAGGATTGACTTCATGCTCACCTCGCGGGCAGTCAAGCATCGGGACTTCTCCATGGTCCACTGCTTTTTCTCTGACCACATGGCTATTCACTTTTGGGGCATCCTGGGTGAGGGCTTTGACCCCGGCCCGGGCTCCTGGAAGCTGAATTGTACCCTGTTGGAAAATGAGGATTTGCTGGAGGAGCTCAGGGAAGCCTATGTCACCTGGAAGGAGGAAAAGAGATTCTTCAGAAAGGTGAGCGATTGGTGGGAGTTTGTGAAAGTTAAGCTGCCGAGCTTCTTTCAGGCAAAGGGGCGTCAGCAAGTGTGTGCCAGGAAGAGGGAACTCAGGAGACTGCAACGTCAATTGCAGTCCCTGCAGAACCTCCACCACTGCAGCTGGGACGTTTGGCAGGACCTGGAGGACACCAACAAGAGCCTGAAAAGACACTTTGAGGAAGAATCCAGGCACATTGTCTTCCGTTCCAAGGTGGAGAATCTCGAGAAAGGTGAGAAGTGTAACTCTTTCGTTTTCAGGAAACTCCACTCAGGACACACACCCTTGTTGGAGCTGTGGGACAAGACCGGAACACTCCAGAAGGGCAAGGAGGCGGTGATGCAAGTGGTCAGCGACTACTACACCAACCTCTACTCCCCGAAAGAAACAGACACAGAGGCGGCCAACAGTTTCTTGTCAGGTATCACTAACTCTATTGATCCTGCAGGTTCGTTGGCCATCAACACCCCTATGGCATTGGAGGAGCTGCACCCTGCCGTCAGATCCTTTAGGCTAGGCAGGACCCCGGGCTGCGATGGTCTCCCAGCAGAGCTCTATGTATCGCTGTGGGACCTCGTTGGCCCGGACCTGCTCGAGCTGTATGAGGAGATGGTGGTGGAGGGCAGAATGCCTCCTTCGCTGAGTGAGGGGATGATCACGATTTTGTATAAGCGGAAGAGATCGGATTTGAAAAACTGGCATCTGATCTCTCTCTTGAGCGTGGACTACAAAATCCTTGCCAAGGTTTTGGCCAACAGGCTGAAGTCTGTCATCGGACAGATCATCCACCCGGATCAGACTTGCGGCATTCCTGGTCGCAGGATTGCGGACAGCCTGGCGCTCGGCCGGGACACGGTCCAGTACATCCATGGCCGCCGTGTGAAGTCTTGACCAGGAGAAGGTCTTTGACCGTGTCTCCCATGAGTGTATGTGCAGAGCTCTGTGCAGGTTTGGTCTTGGGGAAATGTTTTGTTCGTATGTGAATGTGATGTACAATGATATCTGTAGTATGGTGCTGGTTAATGGCTGGAAAACTGACCCCTTCCAAGTGTTTTCTGGGGTTAGACAAGGCTGCCCTCTCTCACCTCTGCTTTTTGTTTGCTGTATAGAGCTCTTCGCTGAATCCATCAGACGAAACCCAGAGATCAGAGGGATCACCATACCGGGACCAGACAGAGGAGTGGTCAAGTGCTCACTCTACATGGACGACGTGACGGTGTTCTGTGCTGACCAGCACTCCATCAACACACTCGTCCAGACCTGTGAGGACTTCAGTAAAGCTTCGGGGGCACAGGTCAACTGCGGGAAGTCAGAGGTCATGCTCTTCGGAAAGTGGTTCCTGCCTTCTTCTGCACCCATCCCTTTCAGCATCAAGTCGGACTTCATCAAAATTCTCGGAGTCTGGTTTGGAGCAGAGGGCGCAGCCCTGAAGTCTTGGGAAGAGAGACTGGCAAACATGAGACAAAAGTTTGGTCTCTGGAGCCTCAGAGACCTTACCATTGAAGGAAAAACACTGGTTTTCCGCAGCGAGATCCTCCCTGTATTGCAGTACCTCGCCCAGGCCTGGCACCCCCAGGTCAACACCTGCAAGGCCATCACCAGGGCGGTGTTTTACTTCATCTGGGGCTCCAAAGTGGACAGAGTGAAGCGGGCAGTCATGTTCAAGGAACCCCTCAAGGGCGGTAAGGGCGTGCCCGACATTGCTACACTTCTGAGGGTGTTCTTTGCTTGCAACTGCATCCGCAGGACTTTGATTGAAAGGACTTCGGACTCTGGCGGTAACTCCATGTCCTCCTGCCTCTTTGGAGGTCCCTGGGATGGGACAAATGGGACAGTTCCATGCCCTACAACTGGGACACCCCTTGGTACTACTTAGATACTTTTAAGTTCAGCAAGGAGCTGAGGCTGCATCGAGTTAAGCCCGACTTGTGGAAACCAAAAACTATCCATAAGTTGATCAGAGCAATGGACACTGATGAGACTGTTCCAGGCCTCCCTTGAGCCACCTGCAAGGTGGTCTGGAGGAACGTTTCTTCAAAGAGACTCACCAACAGACACAAAGATCTGGCATGGATGGCAATCCAAGGGAGGTTGCCACTCAGGACATTCATGCATGCCAGAAACCTGTGCAGATACAGGCACTGCCCCTTTTGCATCATCCTGGAGGAAACTGCTTTTCATGTTTTCTGGGAGTGCCCTTTTGCACAGGACCTGTTGAGGGCCCTGGAACCGGATCTTAAAGACTTTATGCCACAGACTGCCATCACACACTTCGGTGTGCTGAATGGACTTTTTTGCGGGACTCATTCCCTGGAGGACATTGATAGTGCCTGGCGTGTACTGTGCTGCTTTAAGGACGCTGTATGGTGCACCAGAAAGCGCCTTATCCACCAACGGGAGAGGATGTCCATCGAGGACTGTCGCAGACTGGCCCACAGTCTGCTCAGAGACTACAACCTGATGGACTTTAAGGAGGAGGAGGTCTAAGGATCCCCCCCCCCCCACTCCCCCTGTGCACTACGGTATTTAAATAAAGCTTCGGGCCTGTGATCCACACAACCCCTCCTCCCAACCTCCCCCCCCACACCCAATGCTTGTTGTTACATGTTTTAAAATGTTGCATGACATGGTTGAAGTAACACGTTTTAGTGTTCTTCAGTAAAATGCTTTTTGGGACAAGCGGCATCATGCATGATGTGATGTTTCGGGGTAACTTTACTCTGTGCAACACGTCAGGCATCATACCGCAGGGCGAATGTATTTATTTGTATGCTTGAAACTGTATTGTTATGTAGTGTATTTATGTGCTGCGTCGCAGTACAGGGGAGAATGTACCCCGACTAAGTATTTGTTTTTTGTATATTTTATTATGCAAAATAAAGTATACCTTAAAAAAAAAAAAAAAAAGCAGGTAATCTCCCATGAATAAATCTTCATCTACTACTTTTTGATGATTTCCGCCAATGAATCGTTGGTGATTCTAATGGGCATTCATGTTGTACCATTTTTTGTATCTAGCACGGCCTGTTTAGCACTACTGTGCTCCGTGCTGCATTGCGCTCTGTGTGTTGACCCTAGGAAAAGACATGCCGCCTCTGATACACAGCCACCTTTTTATACCAGGTACCTATATATGCTATAGGATACACTGGCGTTGCCTGTATTTTGATCTTTCAAGCTTCCATATTTGGAGTATGAATCTTTCCTGATACACATTGTTCATTTTTATTTATTTTTATTTTTGTTTTTTATATAAATAGTAATCCTCCTTGGTGCCTTCCCCTTCTGGTGGTGGGGGGAATCCCCTTTCCATCCTGCTGACAGTACCTCTGGACCCTTTGCGGGGGATCCCACTGCATCGATTCGGGGGCACTGGGCGGCGTCTTGAAGCAACCTCTGTTGTGGTTTTACTATTCACTTATACAAAGAGCCTATATCGCTAGATGATTATCTGGTTCATTCCTATGTCTTGGCTAAAATCCTTGATTTCCTACACAGGGACAGGTGATTATATATTGGGGAGCCTATATGCAATGTGTCTTTATTTTTGTTGTCAAAGATAAGTACGTTGATCTGTATAATTTATATTTTTCCCAGATTTGTATAGACATGAATGGTACAGCTAAAGCAACTCTGAAGAAGGGTAGAAATCCCAAAATGCATCAGATGCTATTTACCCATGTGTAATTACGTTTGTTACCACAATGTAATCTGAACTGTTTCACTCATGCTATTTTATACATGATGTTTTTTAACTGATTTGTGCCAATAAAATTTGTATTTTATTTTTACTCTCTGACTACCTCTTGTGCCTAAAAAGTCCCACCTCTTGAGGGGTTTTTCTGCCTAGAGTCCATTGTTTGGAAGAGTCCTGGTTCAAGCAGACTTTTCTAGAGTGCGCTTCTTATGTTGCTGATGATTAAATCTTCAGGCTTGATCTATCGACTACTTCCCCCCCCCCCCCCCTCCCAGTCCAAATTAGGCCTTGCGGGTCTGTTTTGGATTTTAAGGGGAACCCCGCGCCAAAAAAAAAAAAATTGACGTGGGACTCCCCTAATATCCAAACTAGACCCTTATCTGAGCATGCAAGCGAGCGCCCCCTCCTGAACCGTACCAGGCTACATGCCCTCAACATGGGGAGTATGGGTGCTTTGGGGCCAGGGGGCTCTGTGCCCCCCACCCCAAAGCAGCTTGTCCCCATGTTGATGGGGACAAGAGCCTCTTCCCCACAACCCTGAGCTGTGGTTGTGGGGGTCTGCGGGCAGGGGGCTTATCGGAATCTGGAAGCCCCCTTTAATAAGGGGGCCCCCAGATCCCATCCCCCCTCCATGTGAATTAGTATCAGGTACATTGTACCCCCACTAAGTCCTTTATTAAAAAATAAAAATAATTGTCCCCCGTTGTAATCCATTGTCAATCACGGCGAGCGACGGACATGAAAAAAAAAAAAAAACGCAACAGCTCCCCCTCTATGGGAGGGATCCTGCTGACTGAGCTCTGTTTGTTGTGACACTTTATTTATATTACAGGGCGGGGCCACTCGGTGACATATTCGCATGACCCGCCCCCTCTGAAGTCCCATGACGTCAGAAGGAGCCGGGCCGCTCGCTTACGTCTCTGGGTGGCCCCATCCTGCCATATAAATAAACTGTCATAACAAACAGTGGGCAGATGGCGGGAGCTCTCCCGTGGTGGTGGATCTGTGCGCACCGTCTGCATGCAATGCATTATTGGGCACTCTGCAGCAGCAAAGTCACTGCGAACGCCCCATAATGTTCTAAATTCGACAAACGAGCCAATCCCTAGTGGAGGGCAGAGCTCAGAAATGTAACCCTTCCCCTCTGGGCAGCCTGAAGAAACTAATCCCACACAACCAACATGTAAGCACCTTACTTACTTATTACCAGGTCCCTAGTGATCTTTGCTCTGTTCACAGTCAAAGGAGTCTCCCCATATGAAGAACCCTGGGAAGAGGCTCCTACTTATTATGTGAAAGGATGACATAGGCCACAGCATGATGCTGTTATCAACACTACTCCCCGTGATGATGTCACTTGTTCCCCAGTTTTTGGGGTCGGAGGTTTTGGTAAAAGTTGGTATTTTTTTATATATGGCTTCTTCAATCACAAAAAAATGAATGAATAAAATACTAAGATCCAAGGTAAATAACTCTCACTTTTTGATATCTAGCAACAACCCTATTCTAAGGCCATTTGTGAAGTATTCTGCAATTTTTTTCAATCTATATTGAATGGATTTAAGAGAAGAATAATACTTTTAGCAGAGAAAAACTATGAATTATCCTTCAGGTACTCTACTCTCTAATAACTATGTTAGGCTATAAATACATACAGTCTAGTAGTTTTATTAGAAGGACATATACAACATAATACAAGTGACATATTCAACGGAAGTAATTTAGAAATGATTAACCAAAGCACATTTAGGTGGAATTAGCTCATTAACAAGATATCAGGAACAAATACAATTAAATGAACATCTATTTTTAGAAAAAAAAATATAAAACAATGTACAGCTCAGGAAGGAAAATAACACTTCTTTCCAACGCCTGCACTATGCAATCAATACATATTGTAGCATAAATTGTTGTAAACCTTCTTTTTTTTCCCACTGAAACCACTGAAATAGGTCATCTATACACTGTGTGCAGAATTATTAGGCAAATGAGTATTTTGACCACATCATCCTCTTTATGCATGTTGTCTTACTCCAAGCTGTATAGGCTCGAAAGCCTACTACCAATTAAGCATATTAGGTGATGTGCATCTCAGTAATGAGAAGGGGTGTGGTTTAATGACATCAACACCCTATATCAGGTGTGCATAATTATTAGGCAACTTCCTTTCCTTTGGCAAAATGGGTCAAAAGAAGGACTTGACAGGCTCCGAAAAGTCAAAAATAGTGAGATATCTTGCAGAGGGATGCAGCACTCTTAAAATTGCCAAGCTTCTGAAGCGTGATCATCGAACAATCAAGCGTTTCATTCAAAATAGCCAACAGGGTCGCAAGAAGCGTGTGGAAAAACCAAGGCGCAAAAACTGCCCGTGAACTGAGAAAAGTCAAGCGTACAG
>BLSH010473152.1:740679-756575 GCA_018402905.1 Glandirana rugosa | reverse complement strand
TGACTTCTTCGGTATATATTTTTTTATGGTTGAAAATGGTTTTGGAGGCTGGGGTTTTTGACCCCTTGTTCACTGTAGTAGTACCCCTCACCACAACTATTGTCGTAGTACGACACTGGATACAGTAGGAAAGTGTACTATTAATCCTCGGAGAAGGGTCCCAAGAAGTATACCCCTTTGAATAAATTGACACTTGTCTCGTTTCTAGTGATCCTTGGACCATTCGACCACGAATGTACAACTGAAGGTTGGATAGTAGATATAAAAAGTTTATAGGTTATGTATTTGATTTATTCGATCGTTATGATATGTCCCTCACGTCTTAATAATCTTTGATATTAATGAGTTTTTGGAATCATTGAGAACATGGTTGTTGTTCAATAATAAAATTATTCCTCAAAAATACAACTTGCCTAATAATTCTGCACTCCCTGTATAGTATTGCTAGCTTATTTAGTTTATGTATTGGATATTTGAAAAATATAGATGATAGGTTGGAAGTCAACATGTAAGCACCAGCTTACCAGGTTCCTAGTGATCTTTGCTCTGTTCACAGTTAAATAAGTTTCCCCATATGAAGAACCCTGGGAAGAGGCTCCTAATTATCATGTGAAAGGATGACATAGGTCACAGCATGATGCTGTTATCAACACCACTCCCCATGATGATGTCACTTGTTCCCCAGTTTTTGGGGTCGGAGGTTTTGGTAAAAGTTGGTATTTTTTTATATATGGCTTCTTCAGTCACAAATAATCAATGAATACCAAACCTAAAATACCAAGATCCAAGGTAAATATCTCTCAATTTATGATATCTAGCAACAACCCTATTCTAAGGTCATTTGTGAAGTATTCTGCAATTTTTTCAAAGACCTATATTGATTGGATTAAGAGAAGAATAATACTTTTAGCAGAGAAAAGCTATGAATTATCCTTCATGTACTCTACTCTCTAATAACTATGTTAGGCTATAAATACATACAGTCTAGTAGTTTTATTAGAAGGACATATACAACATAATACAAGTGACATATTTAACGGAAGTAATTTAGAAATGATTAACCAAAGCACATTTAGGTGGAATTAGCTCATTAACAAGATATCAGGATCAAATACAATTAAATGAACATCTATTTTTTTTAAAAAAATAATAAAACAATGTACAGCTCTGGAAGGAAAATAACACTTCTCTCCAACGCCTGCACTATGCAATCAATACATATTGTAGCATAAATTGTTTTAAACCATCTTGTTTTTCCCACTGAAACCACTTAAATAGGTCATCTATATAGCATTGCTAGCTTATTTAGTTTATGTATTGGATATTTGAAAAATATAGATGATAGGTTGGAAGTCTAATCAATTGTTTCTTGTTTCCATCCAGCAGCCCCAAATTTTAAGAACTTTCTTTGGACACCTTCTGGATTCATATCAATGTTTTTATAAGATAAAGCATGGTTTATGCTTCTTTGCTCTAGTACAAATTTAACATTTTCCTTCCATCTTATAAAAACCTTGGTAACTTCAGTAGTCAATTGTAGCTCTTCTGTATTGACATCTCTGTCGTGCTGGATCTAGCAGACATGGCCTAGCAGAAGGCTCCAGTTCCAACAGTCTATACACTTAATCTTATTGTAATTAACATGCTGAGATGGTTCCCTTTGCTTGGCAGACATACACTCACTGGCCACTTTATTAGGTACACCTGTTCAATTGTTAAAAACACAAAATGCTAATCAGCCAATCACATGGCAGCAACTCAATGCATTTAGGCATCTAGACGTGGTGATGACGACTTGCTGAAGTTCAAACTGAGCATCAGAATGGGGAAGAAAGGGTATTTCAGTGACTTTGAATGTGGCATGGTTGTTGGTGCCAGATGGGCTGGTCTGAGTATTTCAAACACTGCTGATCTACTGGGATTTTCACCCACAGCCATCTCTCTCGGGTTTACAGAGAATGGTCCAAAAATAGAAAATATCCAGTGAGCGGTAGTTGTGTGGAGGAAAATGCCTTGTTGATGTCAGAGGTCAGAGGAGAATGGGCAGACTGGTTTGAGTTGAAACAAAGGCAACAGTAACTCAAATAACCACTCGTTACAACCAAGGTATGCAGAAAACCATCTCTGAAGGCACAACATATCGAACCATGAAGCACATGGGCTTCTTAGCCGACAGGAGTGGCACCCGGCTGTAGCAGCAGAAGACCACGCTGGGTGCCACTCCTGTCAGCTAAGAACAGGAAACTGAGGCTACAGTTCGCACAGGTTCACCAAAATTGGACAATAGAAGATTGGAAAAGCATTGCCTGGTGTTAATTTCAGCTGCGAAATTCAGATGGTGGGGTCAGAATTTGGCATAAACAACATGAAAGCATGGATCCATCCTGCCTTGTATCAACTGTTCAGGCTGGTGGTGGTGGTGTACTGGTCTGGGGGATACTTTCTTGGCACACTTTGGGCCCCTTAGTACCAATTGGACATCCTGTAAATGCCACAGCCTACCTGAGTATTGTTGCTGGCCAAGTCCATCCCTTTATGACTACAGTGCACCCATCTACTGATGGCTCCTTCCAGCAGGATAATGCACCATGTCACAAAGCTCCAATCATCTCACCACTGGGCAATGAGGTCACTGCACTCCAATGGCCTCCACAGTCACCAGATCTCAATCCAATAGAGCACCTTTGGAATGTGATGGAAAGGGAGATTCACACCATGGTTGTGCAGCAGACAAATCAGCAGCAAGAGGGACATTTCCAACACCTTGTTGAATCTATGCCAAGAAGAATTAAGGCAGTTCTGAAGGCAAAAGGGGGTCAATTCCGGTACTACAAGGTGTACCTAATTAAGTGGCCGGTGAGTGTATATGATCCCCCTGTCCTCAGCATTGCCAAGCCACCTCTAAAATACCATCCCTCATTTTTACTGTTCTGTACCTATCCCAGAGTAACAAAAAAACATTCCTCCAAATGTATACAACCTTAACCAATGCAAAGCATTCTCTGATTGGACAAGGTGGAGAGACAAGGCAGCCACACTTGTCGTTCAATCAGAGAATGCTTTGCATTCATTCATTCAGCGCCCATATCGAGCTGCTGGCTTCCCGTGTTCAGAATGCAGGACAGTCGCTCGGCATGGGACCCAGATGCAACTGGAGATCACTGGAGAAATGGTATCTACTTCAGTAATTTACATCTTTCAGGGGCATTGGTCAGGTATTGTATATACATAATCACATTGATCCAAGTTGGACCTACATATAAAATATACATAAATAGAATTCCCACATAACTACTTGACCTCCAAAGGCTTTACACCCTTGATAACCAGGGAATTATTTTTATGTAGCGGTACCCATATAGGAGCTGCTTGATTATTGTGCCTGGGTCTCCCTCTGAGTATCCTGCAGCCAGTTAGGCGGTATTTTCCCACTGTCAGGTGCACGCTCGTTAACTTCAATGGCCATTCCAGGGGATGAATTTTGATGCTTTATTCTGGAACTTGGGTAGGAGAAGGAGATGAGTAGGATACTCCGAGTTAGCTATTCCCAAGCGAGGACACTTCTCAAAGGAACTGTGAAGCAGACTGTCAGCAGCACTAAGCAGCAGGCTGAATAGAGTGAAATAAGGCCCTTCTTTTTAGCAGAGAGAGTTAGCTAGACTTTGCTTCTTCAAGACACTAGCCATTGTCTATGTTTTAGCTCACACACCCAGATGGCTGACTCTCAGGACCAGGAGGGGGGATTCTAGCACACACTGAGTCTCAAGGATCCCTTTGGGTGTCTGTACTCACACAATGTCCCGGGACAGCTGGTGGCCTCCTTCCAACTTCCAAGCGACACTCCATACCAGTGATACCAGACAGGATCCATGAACATCCACCTTCAGTCAGCTTACAGAGACCTCTGGGTTTGTAGCTTCAGCATCTGGATAGGCCTCAACCAGGCCTAGCAACCAGCAGCCTCCTAGATAGGCTTCAGGCCTAGCAGCCAGGAGCTGTTTTACACACCTCCACCCATGAGGTCTGTGTGGGCAGGAACTCCCACCTTGAGCCCATGTGCTCCTTTTTATATGAATATATTCACCCAAAATGCAGTGGGGCACCTCCCCTGTTAATTGGTCAGAAATGCATCCATATACGTGCTGTCACTGGCTAGGTTTTCTTCCCAATCCAATATGAGCCAACACCACTTGACAGTGTAAAACTCTCCAGACTACATGAATCAGCACCAGAGCACACTGAGCAGACCTTACTCAGAATCAATGCTTTCTGATAAGCAGATAGCACTTAAATTTGACTGTTTGCTCCTCTGTTAAGCAGAAAAGCCAAAAACTATATACACTAACTAGCACCTACCTAGGAGGGCGCTACATCTGCAATTCAACACTAGGGATGGGCGAACGGTTCGGTCCGACCATAAGTTCAGGCCGAACTTTCGTTGTTCGGTCGTTAGGCGAACATCCAAACAAACGGGTCGTTCGACCATTTGTTCGGTCCCCCAAGCCGACCACAATGCATTGCGGCGCTGAACAGTGCATTGCAAGCCTTGATTGGCTGAAGCAGTGAAAGCTTCAGCCAATCAGGGCACAGAGCACTGTCATAGTCATGATTGGACACTGTCATCATGACTTTATCCAATCATGGCTCATTCCCCCACAGTATAAAAGTATTCTTTCAATAGCAGCCATTTTCAGTGTAATATCAACTGGAGAGAGATAGAACAGGGCTCTGTTCAGTGCTATTAGTTAGTTAGTGTGCTATACTGTGCTATTGTGCTTCAATTGTCAGTGTAGAATATTAGTTTAGTGTCAGTCTAGGGATAGTGTAAGTGTAGTGAAAAGGACCATCATTCAGCTTTGCATAGTGTGCAGCTAGAGTAGGGACAGCTCAGATAGTTTCACTGTAGTGTAGTGAGAGAGTGTCATTCATACATACATTAGTGTATAGCTAGAGTAAGGACAGTTCAGATAGCATCAGTGTAGTGACGGTTGAACACTGTATATTTGATTGCATTACTGCAAGTTTAACGCCATGTGCTTCTGTGTGCATTACTGCCAGTTTAACACCATATAGTTCTGTGTGCATTACTGCCAGTTTAACGCTATATAGTTTTGTGCGCTACTGCAAGTTTAACGACATTTACTTGTGTGTGCATTTCTGCAAGTTTAACACCATTTACCTCTGTGTGTGTTATTGCCAGTTTAACCCCATATAGTTCTGTGTGTGTTACTGCCAGTTTAACGCCATATAGTTTTGTGCACGTTACTGCCAGTTTAACAACATTTACTTCTGTGTGCGTTACTGCCAGTTTAACTCCATACAGTTCTGTGTGCATTTCTGCTAGTTTAACGCCATATAGTTTTGTGTGCGTTACTGCCAGTTTAATGCCATATAGTTTTGTGTGCATTACTGCCAGTTTAACACCTTATAGTTTTGTGCGTTACTGCAAGTTTAACGCCATTTACTTCTGTGTACGTTACTGCAAGTTTAATGCCATTTACTTCTGTGTGCGTTACTGCCAGTTTAATGCCATATAGTTCTGTGTGCGTTACTGCCAATTTAACGCCATATAGTTTTGTGTGCTACTGCGGGTTTAACGCCATTTGCTTCAGTGTGCATTACTGCAAGTTTAACGCCATATAATTCTGTGGTTCACAGTAAGTTTGACGCATTATATTGCAGTATATTATAGTGTATCCGTGGAGTATGTCTGTGTAGTGTGCGTACTCAAATTAAAGTGCACCAAACACCACTTTACATTGATTAAAGTGCATCTACGTACAGATTTCCACTTCTTCTTTTCATTTGCTAATAAGCACCGCCCCCTCTCTCCCAATAATGTCTGGGAGGACAACAAGGAGAAACAGACATTCCCTGGCACTGTAAGGGGGTCAGCAACAAATGTGTCCACAGGCAAAGGTGGATGTGGTGGTCAGTCCTCAGGCAGGGCATCATTTCCTCTGTTTAGTGAGTTTGCCCATGCTATCCAGCCACAGCATGCAGAGGGGGTGGTGGACTAGCTTAATAAACCTTCCCCATCCTCCTCATCCTCTGTCATGCAAGCAGAGACAAGTGTGCAGTCCACTGTTGTTGCCAGAGTGGATAAACCTGCCTCCTTGTCCACATCTATTCCTGCCATAGCCCCAACAACAGCCATGGCGGAGTCAGCTGAGTTATTTGACTACAGTGTCAGCCACTTGCGCCTTGATGAGCTATTACTGGATTCAGATGTTGGGTCTGAGGTTGAGGATGACAGGAGCATGAGCCTAGAGAGAGGGGAGAACACTGACATTCATGTTCCCCCATCCGCAGCGTATTGTGAAGCTGTCTCCAATGGTAATGATGATAATGGAGTAGATGGAGATTATGATGATGATTATAAGGTCACTGGGTGCCAGATAGAACAGAGGAGGAAACTGAAGGTGAGTTGGCACAACCCCAAGGAGGCCGACATCAAGAAAGAGTAGAGAGCAGCCACCCTATTCCATCACATTCTGCAGCTGTTATCTCCCAGCCCACTTCCCAAATCTCATCTGTCTGGGCCTCTTTCAGCACATCTGCAGCAGATCTAACTGTTGCTATCTGCAAACTGTGTCTCAGGCACATCAAACGTTGCAAAAACACCAGCCAGTTGGGTACCACATGCTTAACAAGGCATTTAACATCCAACCACTCAGCCCGTTGGCAAGAGCACCTAAAAGCCACACAAAAGGGGTACAAATCTGTCCCTCCTTCTCCTCCTTACTCACCTCAGTCTGCCCCTGCTATTAGGAGTCATTATCTCTCAGCAGCCTCCACTGACAGGGATGATGGTATAGCACAGGGTGTCTCAGGTCCTAGCAGCACATCTGCCTGCAGCACACCACCAACTGTAGACTGTAGACGGCAAATTTCTCTGTCCCATCTGCTGCAGCGGGAAAAAAATGCTGTCTCTGCCACCCACATGCCCAGCGTCTAAATGAAAGCTTGTCAAAGCTTTTGGCTCTCCAACTTCTGCCTTTCAGTCTGGTAGATTCTGTCCCCTTCCGTGAATTCGCACATGTGATGTACCACAATGGCAGATTCCCAGTCGCTACTACTTTTCACGTAAGGCCGTTCCATCTCTCTATCATCACATGGAAGGGAATGTTCTGGCATCATTGGGCAAGGTAGTCAGCCGTAAAATCCACATTACTGCTGACACGTGCTCCAGCAAGCATGGGAAGGGATGATATATTTCCTTCACAGCACACTGAGTAGCACTGCTTGCAACTTGGAAGGATGCAAGACAGGGTTCGGTGCTGCAGCTTGTTGTGCCCCCACATCTCCATACAGCTGGTGGTGATGATACCAGACCTGTGAGCTCTACCCCCTCCTCCTCCTCCTCCGCCACCTCCATGCCCTCCTCTGCAGAATTGTCCTATGAACATCAGGTACCCCCTAAGCGTTAAAAGGGCTATTCCATGAGTCAGGCTAAAAGGTGCCATGCAGTGCTTCAGCTGTTGTATCTAGGGGACAGGAACCACACCAGAGCAGAGATTATTGAAGCTCTGCAGGGACTGGCCCAGAAGTGGTTCACACCATGCCAGCTGGAGCCAGGAATGGTGGTGTGCGATAATGGCTCAAACCTCCTGTCCGCCCTTAGACAGGGAAAGTTGACACATGTGCCATGCCTGGCACATGTCCTCAATTTGGTGGTGCAGTGTTTCCTAAATGCATACCCAGTTTTGGAAGATGTGCTAAAGCTGTCCAGAAGAGTCTGTAGCCATTTCAGGTGGTCATACACAGACAGTGCTCGGTTGGCAGAAATTCAGCAGGAATTCCACCTGCCCGTAACCGTCTGATTTGTGACATGCCCACCAGGTGGAACTGGACTTTGGCAATGCTGCAGTGGCTATACATGCAGCAGAGGGCCATCAACGAGTACCTGTGCGAGTACGGCACGATGACAGGCTCAGGCAACCTCTGCTTTTTTTTCCCCATGCCAATGGCTGATCATTAAGGATGCATGCACTCTACTGTCACCATTTGAGGAGGCCACAAGGATGGTGAGCCATGACAGTGCATGCATCCGTTCCACAATCCCTGTTGGTTTCCTGCTGGAGCAGACTCTGCGTGGCATTATGGACAGGGCACTGGAGGCAGAGCAGCAGGAGGAAGAGGAGGACTTCCTTTCCTCTCAAGGCCCACTTTATCCAGACACCAGGAGGAGGAGGATTCTGGCACTTTCGTAGGCTTTGAAGAAGAGGAAGACATGCGTCAATCTGTAAGCAATGGCTTTCCAACCCCAGGACCCTTGGAAGTAGTACGTGGCTGGGAGGAGGAAGTTCCAGATGCTGTCATCCTGAGTGACCTCGAGGAGTCTGCTTCTCAAGCCTCTGCCAATTTGCGGTGCATGGGCAACTTCATGTTTCAAAGCCTGCGAAAGGACCCAAGAATACGTGGCATAAAGGAGAATGATCATTACTGGTTGGCAACCCTCCTTGACCACCGCTATAAGGGGAAGGTCTTAGAACTCATCCCGTCCCCACAGAGAGTGCAGAAGATAAAATCTCTTGAGGACGTTAAAGAGGATTTTATTGAATATTTTTCCAGACTCCAGTAGGTTACAGTGTCGTGGAAAACGTAGTTTCTGCTGGACAAGAGAGGAGCGTTGGAGAAGGCGTCTGCCTAAGTGATACATTTCAGAATTTTTTTAGTCCTTGCCGCCCAGGGCTGTCAGCTTCCACATCCCATTGGCAGCGTCTGCATCACATGGTGGACGATTGCCTTGGGGCCAAAACAGAGATGGACAGCTTTCCAGTTGATGATCCACTGGCTTACTGGGTCATGAGAATAGACCACTGGCCAGAACTTGCCCAGCATGCTATTGAGTTGTTGGGCTGCCCTGCATCCAGCGTGCTTTCAGAACGGATATTCAGTGCTGCAGGAGGTTTCGTTACTGATCATAGAACGCGTCTGTCCACAGACTGTGAGAGCAGAGGTGTCCACCCAGTGAACCAGGTCTGGGTTTGCTATGTGTTGCGGATTTGAGGAGTCAAGAGTAGAGTCAAGGGTGGATTTAAAATCTCCAGCGAAAATTATGTGGGTGGTTGGAAGAGTTGCCACTTTTTCATATATAGAGTGCAATATCACCTCACTCCCTTTGACAGAATGGGGTCCGGCCATGCACTTGTGTAGCGTAGATCTCAAGCGTGCACTTAATTAACACCTTCAGCTCTCCAGTACCATGTGGCTAGGTCCATAGTATTACTGTACCTCGGGTTCAGTCCCAATTGCTTATGGGGAACCAACGCTAGGGAGGGAGCCACAGCACTGACCTCCTCACTACCTGAGGACCCGTCTCCCATGCCTGGTGCCTGGTGCCACTCTGTCTGGCTGCTATTACATTCTTATCAGTTCATGGTTACCCTCTGCTGAGTTAACCCTTCGAAATGGCCTTCTGTTCCTTCCTCTATGCCTCTGTATGTGCTTACAGACCCTGTTTTTATAGGTATGTCATGCACCTCTATGCATCCCTTTTGTAATTACTTCAGACCAGGTATGAAAGAGATGATCAGACTTTACTAGACATCTCAGAAATACAGTCCAACAGTGTAGTAACAGTTCCTTTCTAACTAGCTAGTGCATACCTTAACCCAAGGTGAGAGTCCATTGTTTGGAAGAGTCCTGGCTCAAGCAGACTGTCCTAGAGTACGCTCCATATGTTGCTGATGATTAAATTTTCAGGCTTGGCCTCTCGACTACTTTCCATGCAGGCCATGGCAGGAAGCCCCTAAGCCGAGCCTTATCCCTATTTATTGATAGCACAAAGTTGAGGGCAGAGCTCTGAAATCCCTGGAAATATGCTAAGCCTTACTTAACCCCTTCACCCCTGGGCAGCCCTGAAGAAACTAATTCCACACAATCAACATGTAAGCACCAGCTTACCAGGTTCCTAGTGATCTTTGCTCTGTTCACAGTCAAATAAGTTTCCCCATATGAAGAACCCTGGGAAGAGGCTCCTACTTATCACGTGAAAGGATGACATAGGCCACAGCATGATGCTGTTATCAACACCACTCCCCATGATGATGTCACTTGTTCCCCAGTTTTTGGGGTCAGAGGTTTTGGTAAAAGTTGGTATTTTTTTATATATGGCTTCTTCAGTCACAAATAATCAATGAATACCAAACCTAAAATACCAAGATCCAAGGTAAATATCTCTCAATTTATGATATCTAGCAACATCCCTATTCTCAGGTCATTTGAGAAGTATTCTGCATTTTTTTCAAAGACCTATATTGATTGGATTAAGAGAAGAATAATACTTTTAGCAGAGAAAAGCTATGAATTATCCTTCAGGTACTCTACTCTCTAATAACTATGTTAGGCTATAAATACATACAGTCTAGTGGTTTTATTAGAAGGACATATACAACATAATACAAGTGACATATTCAACGGAAGTAATTTAGAAATGATTAACCAAAGCACATTTAGGTGGAATTAGCTCAATATATCATCATCAAATACAATTAAATGAACATCTATTTTTAGAAAAAAAATAATAAAACAATGTACAGCTCAGGAAGGAAAATAACACTTCTCTCCAACGCCTGCACTATGCAATCAATATATATTGTAGCATAAATTGTTGTAAACCATCTTGTTTTTCCCCCTGAAACCACTGAAATAGGTCATGTATATAGTATTGCTAACTTATTTAGTTTATGTAATGGATATTTGAAAAATATAGATGATAGGTTGGAAGTCTAATCAATTGTTTCTTGTTTCCATCCAGCAGCCCCAAATTTTAAGAACTTTCTTTGGACACCCTCTGGATTCATATGAATGTTTTTTATAAGATAAAGCATGGTTTATGCTTCTTTGCTCTAGTACAAATTTAACATTTTCCTTCCATCTTATAAAAACCTTGGTAACTTCAGTAGTCAATTGTAGCTCTTCTGTATTGACATCTCTGTCGTGCTGGATCTAGCAGACATGGCCTAGCAGAAGGCTCCAGTTCCAATAGTCTATACACTTAATCTTATTGTAGTTAACATGCTGAGATGGTTCCCTTTGCTTGGCAGACATACACCCATTGGCCACTTTATTAGGTACACCTGTTCAATTGCTTAAAAACAAAAATTGCTAATCAGCCAATAACACGGCAGCAACTCAATGCATTTAGGCATCTAGACATGCTGAAGATGACTTGCTGACATTCAAACTGAGCATCAGAATGGGGAAGAAAGGGGATTTAAGTGACTTTGAATGTGGCATGGTTGTTGTGCCGGATGGCTGGTCTGAGTATTCCAAAAACTGCTGTTCTACTGGGATTTTGCACCCACAGCCATCTCTAGATTTTACAGAGAATGGTCTGAAAAAGAGAAAATATCCAGTGAGCGGCAGTTGTGTGGAGGAAAATGCCTTCTGGATGTCAGAGGTCAGAGGAGAATGGGCAGACTGATTTGAGTTGATAGAAAGGCAACAGTAACTCAAATAACCACTTGTTACAACCAAGGTATGCAGAATATAATCTCTGAAGGCACAACACATTGAACCTTGAAGCAGATGGGCTACAGCAGCAGAAGACCACACCGGGTTCCACTCTTGTCAGTTAAGAACAGGAAACTGAGGCTACAATTCGCACAGGCTCGCCAAAATTGGACAACAGAAGATTGGAAAAACCTTACCTGGTCTGATGAGTCCCGATTTCAGCTGCGACATTCAGATGGTGGGGTCAGAATTTGGCATAAGCAACATGAAAGCATGGATCCATCCAGCCTGTATCAACGGTTCAGGCTGGTGGTGGTGTAATGGTGTGGGGGATATTTTCTTGGCACACTTTTGGCCCCTTAGTACCAATTGAGCATCCTTTAAATGCCATGGCCTACCTGAGTATTGTTGCTTACCATGTCCATCCCTTTATGACTACAGTGTCCCCATCTTCTGATGGCTCCTTCCAGCAGGATAATGCACCATGTCACAAAGCTCAAATTGTGAATCTATTCCACGAAGAATGAAGGTAGTTCTGAAGGCAAAAGAGGGTCCAACCTGGTACTAGCAAGGTGTACCTAATTAAGTGGCCGGTGAGTGTATACGATCCCCCTAAGCATTGTCAAGCCACCTCTAAAATACCTTCCCTCATTTTTACTGTTCTGTACCTATCCCAGAGTAACAAAAGAACATTCCTCCATACGTATACAACCTTAACCAATGCAAAGCATTCTCTGATTGGACAAGGTGGAGAGACAAGGCAGCCACACTTGTTGTTCAATCAGAGAATGCTTTGCATTCATTCATTCAGCGCCCATGCTGAGCTGCTGACTTCCTGTGTTTAGAATGCAGGACAGCCGTAGCCACTCGGCATGGGACCCAGAAGCAACTGGAGATTACTACATAAATGGAATCTACTTCAGTAATTTACATCTTTCAGGTGCATTGGTCGGGTATTGTATATACATAATCACATTGATCCAAGTTGGACCAATGTAACTACATATAAAATATACATAAATAGAATTCCCACGTAACCACTTGACCTCCAAAGGCTTTACACCCTTCATAACCAGAGCATTTTTTTGCTATTCAGCACCGCGCTACTTTAACTGGAAAATACTCAATGCAACGGTGTGCGCAAATTAAATTTATATAATTTTTTTCACACAAATAGAACTTTCTTTTGGTGGTATGCAATCATCACTTTTTTTATATTTTCCTGCATAAACGAAAGATGCCGAAAAGTTTGAAAAAAACAAATTTTTCTTAGTTTCTGTTATAAAATTTGGCAAACAAATAATCTTTCTTCATAAATTTAGGCCAAAATGTATTCTGCTACATTTCTTTGGTGAAAATAACCCCAAATCAGTGTATGTTATTTAGTCTGTGTGAAAGTTATAGAGTCTACAAACTATGGTATATATATATTTGAAAAATTGATCAATCCTGATGTCCTGATGGCCGATCTCATTTCTTGAAGCAATAAAATGCCAGAACAATATAAATATCCCCAAATTACCCATTTTTTGAAAGTAGACAGTCCAAGGTATTTAGCAAGAGGCATGGCAAGTTATTTGAAGCTGTGATTTTTTTGTTACATTTTTCTGGAAAAGAAAGACATTAAATTAAATTAGGTGTTTTTTTCACAATTTTTTTTTTTACATACTGTCATCAGTCCAGTACAACGTCATTATATGACTGGCATGGCAGTGATCACGGATACTGACTGGGGGTACTATGTAAAAAAAAGGAATAATAATTAAATATTAAAAAAAATATATATATATATTTTTTAACAATTATTTTCCTTTTTTTTACATTCTGTCATCAGAGTAGTCCAATGTCACCATAGTAACTACTCTGGGGGTGATCAGGGATTTTTTTTTTTTTTTACACTGTTATTGCTCATAACAGTGATGATCACTAATATAAGCAATAGTTTTAACTGTTATGAATGGCTTTCATTCATGACAGCTTGCTTACTATTTGATGATGTGATTGGCTACAGCTAATCCCATGGTACAGGGTGCTGTGATTGGCTCAGATACCATGTGACAACTGTGGGCCAATACCAGCATCACAATAGTAAGCAAGCTTTCATGAATGAAATCCATTCATGACAGGTTTGCTTACATGTAATCATGTGATCGCTATGATTGGTCATAATGATAACATGATACCCCGGTCAATCACAACAGCCAGATACCGAGCACAATGATTTGCTGTGATATCGGTCATGTGATCGTGCCACTCTGCACCCCAGGGAGCACGCCAGTGCGCATGTGCTGAGGGACATACCAGTACGTCGGAACTTTAGTAAAAAAAAAGTCCTGCTAGATGAATTTAGGCTGGCCCCTTTTGTAGGTATAGCTATGTAAAACATTAAAAATAAGTTCCTATACTTCATAAAATCCAGTGACTTCAGTGACCACCATCTCTGGCTGAAATGTCTGCTCACCTTTAAACTATGACCCCATAACAGAGTCCCAATCGCCTGTAAGGATGTTTCCCTGGATATCACAAGGGTACTCCAACAGACGTCCCTGGACAACACTGACTTCCTCTCGGGATCTCAAGTCAGTCATGTATAACCAAAGAATATTTAAAATTGCTGCTGCGCTAAATCACTGATAAGACACAGATGAGCTGCTAGCACAAAAAAGTCAGAACCAGGACTTCATCAACAACTGTAAAATTCGGTGCAGCGCTTACAAAGTCAAATAAAACAAACAGTAAAATAAAGTCCCAAAAGAGTTCCTTAGTGCAGATCAAATGATACACAACAGATGAAAGAGGTGGTCACCATGGAAGAAAAGGAAACCATCACCGGCACCCACACAAACTGCCTCTTACCATCATAAGATGACCCCTATTATGGAGGTCTTACAGGCCAGCGTGTGGATGTATCTTGCAAGAAGCAGATAAATGTAATAGTGATCAGTCACTATGGTCCTATGTTTCTTCCAGATCTTAGGTAATCCTGGTCACGCACACTCCGCACCAATATATAAAAAAGAAAGGTACTGATAGTGCAGTAGGCTAAAACTATTTATTGAAAACAAATGAAATTGCACTCACATGCCACTTCAGTACAGGTCGGCAGTGAAACACATTGTGGTTTGTTTCTAACCAACAAAATGGCGGCCACGATCCGGAACGTAGTGACGTCACGCTAGCCGCTCTTCAACCGACGCGTTTCGTCATCACTGACGTCGTCTGGGGTGTGGCCAGCACGCGACGTACGTTCGTATTTATAGGCTAATGCCGGAAGGCTTGATGGACTGCAAAGCGATCACCTGATCTCAGGCACAATCAAAGCCACGCCCCAGATCCAATCACAGCATTGACAGAAACAGGCTTGTGTTCCAAAACCAGGAAGTAAGAAAGATATCACTCTAACCGCAAGCCATGTCAATGTCAAACTGAACTTAAACAACAAAGGCGCATTATGGTAATAAAAGCTTTATCAAAAGCCATAAACCCATAAACACCATAAAAATTAAAGTGCTTTCAAACACATTAGAATTAGATGGAATACTAAAAAGCGCAAAGGTCACCCGTCCGGATCAGGCTCCATCTGCTGGCCAGTCTACAAACAGCATCACACAATACAAATTAAAAATCAATAATATACAATAATTAAAAAACAGAAGCTAATTGGACAAAATACAGAACAATTATACTTAATATGAAATTTCAAAAAATACAAAGAATAAAAATTAGACATCAGACCCAATTACAGTGTAATGAATTAGAATGAAGTGGAATGATGACAGAAAATAGCCAACACTCGGACCGATATTAACCATTATTGATGAAGGCATTTATGTCCCATTCCACATTCATTCCATGTGGGACATAAGTCTTGGCTTGATAAATCCACCTGGCCTCTAGCCTGGAGATCTCTCGAACTATATGACTCCCCCTCCAGTTGGCAGTGAACTTGTCTATCCCCAGAAAGATAGTACCCTTCAACTTTTTATTATGCTTCATTGTGTAATGCTTAGAGAGACTGTGATCTAAAAAGCCTCTTTTAATATTGGCCACATGTTCCTTCAGCCGAACCATCAATTTTCTCTTAGTCCTGCCTATATACTGTAGTCCACATGGACATTGAACCATATAGACCACATTTTTTGAATGGCAGGTAATAAAAGATTTGATGGGAAACTCTTGCTGAGTAGTAGTAGTAGTAGGTCTCACATTGTAGTACGGCCTGCAGATAACGGGGGGGGGCATAGTAGTTATGGATAGGATTCTTTCTTGAGGAACTCAACCAAGTCCAGCCAGTATCATCCTTCATAGGTTTTCATCCGCGTAGTAGAGTCTTACTATCCGTGAGGATAGGTATTGATGATACGGGGGGGGGCAATAGACGTCCGGCATGATGTTACACTCTGGATGATGATGATGATGAGTCGTTCTCAAAGGGT
>BLSH010473152.1:730212-740363 GCA_018402905.1 Glandirana rugosa | reverse complement strand
GTGTAACACCAAACAAAGATTGGTTGTTTTACCGCCGGTGCTAGGCCTTGCATCACTGCAGTGCGATCGACGGAGGTGGGCTGCGCAAAGTAGTAGTGACTGCAGCGGACCCCACACCGGTCGCACGCTGCATGCAATCATAAATATCCGATTACGGCCTTCCGAACTACCTGACGTTTCGCTAGTGGACTAGAGTCCGTGTTAGTTTCGGTACGGGGTCTAGGCTAGTGTCGTAACTGTCTTTGTCCGAACGTAAGGTTTTGGTCCTTCATTCTTTCTATAGTGAGATTGGCGTTCGGTACAGTTACAGTTTGACTTGAATTTGTTGTTTCCGCGTAATACCATTATTTTCGAAATAGTTTTAGCTTCTGTTTTTTAATTATTGTATATTATTGATTTTTAATTTGTATTGTGTGATGCTGTTTGTAGACTGGCCAGCAGATGGAGCCTGATCCGGACGGGTGACCTTTGCACTTTTTAGTATTCCATCTAATTCTAATGTATTTGAAAGCACTTTCATTTTTATGGTGTTTATGGGTTTATGGCTTTTGATAAAGCTTTTATTACCATAATGCGCCTTTGTTGTTTAAGTTCAGTTTGACATTGACATGGCTTGCGGTTAGAGTGATATCTTTCTTACTTCCTGGTTTTGGAATGCAAGCCTGTTTCTGTCAATGCTGTGATCGGATCTGGGGCATGGCTTTGATTGTGCCTGAGATCAGGTGATCGCTTTGCAGTCCATCAAGCCTTCCGGCATTAGCCTATAAATACTAACGTACGTCGCACGCTGGCCACACCCCAGGCGACGTCAGTGATGATGAAACGCGTCGGGTGGAGGCAGCTAGCGTGACGTCACTACGTTCCGGATCGTGGCCGCCATTTTGTTGGTTAGAAACAAACCACAATGTGTTTCACCGCCGACCTGTACTGAAGTGGCATGTGAGTGCAATTTCATTTGTTTTCAATAAATAGTTTTAGCCTACTGCATTATCAGTACCTTTCTTTTTTATATATTGGGATTGAGAACAAAAAGAAAAGACGCAACAATGGGACTTTCTCTGTACCGTAAAGAACTCTAATTACAAACGTGTGTTTTTTTAAAATAATAGAAAATTTATTGTTTCATTTAAAATGACATTTACTTAAGAACATAATCGATTTATGATTGATTTTAGTAAACCCCTGAGTTCCTGCATGATAGTGGGTGACTGATATTAATCTAACTCAGTTAGTAATAACTACCTCCAAGATATCACATCGTGGCATTAATACATGGAACAAGATTATAATAATTCCACCAATGAAAATTAGAGGTCCAGATTAAGGTAGAGATGATCAGCTTGTGCCCACAGTCATGCAGTAAAACTCATGTCTCTTTACATGTTTCGCGTTTTCAAATCAACGCTTCCTCTGAGGAAGCGTTGATTTGCGAAACATGTAAAGAGACATTAGTTTTACTGCATGACTGTGGGCACAAGCTGATCATCTCTACCTTAATCTGGACCTCTATTTTTCATTGGTGGAATTATTATAATCTTGTTCCATGTATTAATGCCACGATGTGATATCTTGGAGGTAGTTATTACTAACTGAGTTAGATTAATATCAGTCACCCACTATCATGCAGGAACTCAGGGGTTTACTAAAATCAATCATAAATCGATTATGTTCTTAAGTAAATGTCATTTTAAATGAAACAATAAATTTTCTATTTTTAAAAAAAAACACACGTTTGTACTTAGCGTTCTTCACGGTACCGAGAAAGTCCCATTGCTGCGTCTTTTCTTTTTGTTCTCAATCCTGATATATCAGGGATGTGGTACCAAATTACCTATATGGGATCCCTAATAGCTGCCTAGTTAGGACCCTATACATTTCCCCAATTTTTTATATATTGGTGCGGAGTGTGCGTGACCAGGATTACCTAAGATCTGGAAGAAACATAGGACCATAGTGACTGATCACTATTACATTTATCTTCTTCTTGCAAGATACATCCACACGCAGGCCTGTAAGACCTCCGTAATAGGGGTCATCTTAAGATGGTAAGAGGCAGTTTGTGTGGGTGCCGGTGATGGTTTCCTTTTCTTCCATGGTGACCACCTCTTTCATCTGTTGTGTATCGTTTGATCTGCACTAAGGAACTCTTTTGGGACTTTATTTTACTGTTTGTTTTATATGACTTTATAAGCGCTGCACCAAATTTTACAGTCATGTATAACCAAAAACAAATAAGGGGAAACCATAGTGCTCTCTGCTTGAAAATGTATTGTAAAACTATGAACAGGGATTAAAAATACTCACATAAATATGTGTAAAAATGCAAACTTCCTGAGCAAGTCAGAAGCTCAACAGAGAGTGTAATGCGTACAAGTGGGATGAGCAATAGTTCAGGAAGTTTTTTCAATTGTGTGTCAGCACAGAGAGCTGATGTTGATGTGCATGTTTTACACATATTTATGTGAATATTTTTAATCCCTGTTCATATTTTTACAATACATTTTCTAGCAGAGAGCACTATGGTTGTCCCTTATCATGTTTTGGTTATACATGACTGATTGAGATCCCAAGAGAAAGTCAGTGTTGTCCAGGGACGTCTGTTGGAGTACTCTCATGATATCCTGGGAGATATCCTTACAGGTGATTTAGACTCTGTAATGGAGTCATAGTTTGGAGGTGAGCAGCCAGAGGTGGTGGTCACTGAAGTCACTGGATTTTATGAACTATTATTTCAAATATTCACTTTGAGTTACACAGAGGTGGAAATTTTATCAAAAATTGGGACCTTATATTTTATTTTATGTGTTATGGCATATATTGGTTGTGCTCCACTGGTCTTGTTATATTAAGTTCCTACACTGTTTAAAATCCAGTGATACACTGTCTCACCCTACTCTGCACATGCTCGGTCCATTTTTAGGCATTTTTAGGCACCCCTGAGTTTGTAGAAGCCGATCTGCTGATGATCTTAAAACATAATTAAACCCTCCTATCCTTTACAGCAAAGGAAGCTGCTTCTGTTTGATCTGCAACTGTCACGGTGCTGCACATGTGATCAGTTATGACACCAGCCATTTGGTTGAGGACACAAGCAAATTTGACAGTTAGCAATGTTTTTTGAAATCATTAAATCAATGGGTCTAGTTATGCTTTATGATTTAGGGCTCTTTTACATGGGCTTGTCCGTGTGCGGACTCTGCTTTGCTCAGCAGGGATCGATCCGCTGATCTTCGCTGAGCAGGCGTAAGACAAATCCATCTCCGCTCACTATGGAGATTGGATTAAAACAGCCCGCCTGTCTGTTTTCATCTGATCCTATCCGATTCTCCAGACAGATGGAAAATAGGGTTTCCATCTGCCTGAATTTTACAGACAGGATCGGATCGGACATGTCACCGCTGACATCCACCGTTCCATAGGGCTGAATGGAGCATCCTATCAGGTCCGTCTGAAAAACCTAATCAAAATGCCCATGTGAAAGGGCTCTTACTGCTGTTCAGGTGTTCTGGGCTTCAGCAAAATGGCAGCATCCAGCAAGAAGAAACAGGAGCAATGCTGGAGGCAATTTACAGCACACACTAATTTTGTAAGCACAATTATTAATGTGGAATGTTTGTTCCCTGCTAAAGAACATTATTTGTTATCAAGTTGTTATAGTTCCACTTTAAGCCCTAGGACTTGTAGGTAGTGAAGTCAAGTTCAAGATGACAGTTCTATAATCTGCCCCTTAAAGCATAACTACACCCATTGATTTAACAGTTTAAAAAAACTGTTACATTCCAGGCACGTTTCGGGAAGGTAACTGTCACATTTGCTTGTGCTCTCAACCAAACTGTTAAACCATCAAATGGCTGGTATCACAACTGATCACATGTGAAAAATTATGGCAGTTAAAGATCAACCAAGATGGCAACTTCCTTGGCTGAAAATGATAGGAGGGTTCAGTTACACTTTGAAAACAAGTTAGCAGTGGCAGTTCACATATTTTCGTACTCCCAGGTTCACTTTAAAATGTCAAGACATTTATCATGATGATGTTTCAATTTCAACCATTCCCAGATCTTGCCTTGCACTTTATCCTTCACTGCCGATACACACATTCATTAAATCAGTCTACGCTAATTATCTTACTAAATCAATACACCATCTTATTTTTAATTATTACTTCTTTCTAGATTGTGCCTGCAGTATACAATATGTATCTTTAATTAGACGTGCCTAGTACACAAATTAAATTGGCATTAAATTGCGTGAAGTTTGTATAAATATTTCTCATATGGAGGATGTTAATTGCACGTAATGATGCACATTTTGACATAAGCCGTTAGATGTTTTAGCTGACTGCTATGAAAGTATGCAGATGCCATGCTTTTTTATTTTTAGCATCTATGCACGTTGCATTTGTAAAATACAGAATTAATATATTATTATGATATACATTAAAGCAAGCATCCAAGATCATGACAAACACATATATGTGCAGAGTAGACCTTGGAGATTTGCTTTGCAATGTAACTCTACAATTGTGTCAAGTGCACTCACACCAACAAACCTCAAAACTGATATGATAGTACACTGAAATGATTTGGTTGCTATGGTTACTACTATTTGCGTAGGCATTACACTTTCTTTTTAGAACGCAAAAAGAAAAATCTACGTGAGATCCCAAACTGGGGAAGGTCTTATCAGTCTTATGCAGATGAGCTGTTCTAAGTTTAGGTATTGCTTTTTATCTCTCAGCCAAGACTGGCTGAATACAATTGCAAATTTTTTGGGAGACAGTTTACATATACAGTACATACAGTATATTGCTGCTTGTCTGGGGGGTTCACCAAACGTTTCCTGGAGGAAATGCTGTTCTAGGCTCCTACAGTGCTGCCTACATGAACAAAATCCTGGGCCTAGGATCTCATGGGTACTATTGAATGAGGGCGCCTAAGTTGAGATTAGCGGATCCTCCCCTACAGCAGAGTACGTGTAAACCAACGCCTAGGCTTTCCATTCTATCTTAGTTGCTTTTTCGCTGATCATTATATAAAACTAGAAAAGATTACAAATAGGAAGAAACCAGAATAATATCAAGCTTTGGGCGTTTTTGTTTTAGACAATGGAAAGCACTAGGATGAGGAGATCAGTTCTTACAGGCTTAAAAAACCCAGAAAATGCTCAATTTGAGCATCTTTATGGGTACCCACTGAAGTAGAAAATGCCCAAATAGGTTTGCCACCTCATCCCTCTAAAACCGAACACATATTAATTACACTGTGGCCGATTAAGGTGGTAATTGCACTCACTTGGTGCCTTATCTGCATTAAAATAGCCTCAGAACAACCTGTGTAATTCATACGTGTTCGGGTTTAAAGGGATGAAGTGGCTACCCTATGCCCAAATTTGCCTCAAAAGTAGCTCATGTACCTTTTGGTGCTTCAGTCATACATCCGCAGGCGTCTGAGTCCTCATATATGGTCAATAACCCTTGAAAAACACAGGATTTTAGATGTTAAGCATTTTGGAGCTCTGAGTGATTGGAGCCTTATTCAACAAAGAGTTGAACTGAGGTCCACAAACAGCCCCTGATAAATATTAGTGTCAAAGCAGGAGGCCAAATGCAAAGATCTCAGATCATGTAAAGAAAGTGTACAAATAGGAAAAGTCAAAAAAGAAATATATCCCTATGCTGCTCCTTTAAGTAATCCTACCTATATAATCCAGGAGCAGCTTGAAATCACCAAACTCAAAAATAAAAGATCTTCAATAAACGGTGCAGCACTCCAATATCGTGTAAAAGATATATAATGTCAGTTTGGAAGCTTGGACAAGGAGATACTGAGGGACCTCTATAATACTCCATCACAGTGAGCACTGTGGTGTTTTTCTGTTTTATTATGAAAAATTGCATTGGATAGTTGGGGGAATCCACTCACCATTGAAGGTGCTATTATGTAGGTGGCTGTCACCACTAATTTAATCACTTAAGGACCGAAAGGATTTCCCCCTTAATGACCGGTTTTTAAATGAATGGCCATTTTTTTGTGATACGGCACAGCGTCGCATTAACTGACAATTGTGCAGTCGTGCAACGTTGTACCCAAACAAAATTTATGTCCTTTTTTTCCCACAAATTGAGCTTTCTTTTGGTGGTATTTGATCACCTCTGTGTTTTTTATTTTTTGCACTATAAACAAAAAGAAGTTACAATTTTGAAAAAAAAACCAATATTTTTTACTTTTTGTTATAATAAATATCCCAAAAAAAATGTAAGAAAACAAATGTATTCATTAGTTTTGGCCGATATATATTCTGCTACATATTTTTGGTAAAAAAAATCCCAATAAGAGTATATTGATTGGTTTGTGCAAAAGTTATCGCGTCTACAATATAGGGGATAGATTTATGGCATTTTTATTATTTATTTATTTTTTACTAGTAATAGTAGTAGATCAGTGATTTTTAGTGGGACTGCAACATTGCAGCGGACAGATCGGACACCTAACTGACATTTTTGACACTTTTTTGGGAACCAGTGATATTATTACAGTAATCAGTGTGAAAAATATGCACTGTTATTGTACTAATGACACTGGCAGGGAAGGGGTTAACATCAAGGGCGATCAAGGGGTTAAATGTGTTCCCTGGGAGATGTTTCTAACTGTATGGGGGATGGGTTGCCTGGGGAAACACACAGATCCATCTTCCTGCAGAA
Organism: Glandirana rugosa; assembly: GCA_018402905.1. Classification (NCBI taxonomy): domain Eukaryota; kingdom Metazoa; phylum Chordata; class Amphibia; order Anura; family Ranidae; genus Glandirana; species Glandirana rugosa. The sequence goes on along the minus strand of BLSH010473152.1, from coordinate 733,660 downwards.
AGACAGGATCTGTGTGATCTCCCCTGTCAGAACAGAGATCTGTCTTGTTTCAGGCAGATCCCCGTTCTGTCACTGCGGGGAGCGATCGTGGGTGGCCGGCGGACACTTATTCCACCCCACCCACTGATTGGCTCCCCTGCTGGCCAGTGGGCATGTGCGTGCCCACAAAGGCTTTTTCCCGCGCCGACGTACAATGGGGCAATTTGCGTGAACGAGCCACTTTTCCACAGTAAAATGACGGCGGCTGGTCTTGAAGTGGTTAATCATGGTACAAAAAAAAAAGAAACTATGGAAATACAACATCAACTTGGGCTACCAAATATTTATTAGAAATAAGTGTTTTTTTTTTTTTTTTTTACCAGTGGGGCATTTTTGATACACTATATTGTCAAAAGTATTGGGATACACGCACGTACATGAAATTTAATGGCATTCCAGTCTTAGTCCGTAGGGTTCAATAATGAGTTGGCCCACCCTTTGCAGCTATAACAGCTTCAACTCTTCGGGCCGGTTCACACTGAGGCGATCCTAGGCGATTTGCGATCCGACTTGTGTCGCCCCAATTCACCTAAAAATCGCCTGACATCAGAAATCCCATTGGAATGAATGGAGCCGTCTTAATATGCGCTACTCAAGTCCAAAGCGATTCCAAAAAAGGTTCCTGTACTATTTTCAAGCGGCTTCTAGGCGAATTGAGCCCATAGAAGTCAATGGAAGTTCGCTTCCAAGTCGGATCCCCGTCCCCAAAAGAATCGACTTTCCAGGAAGAAGAACTTAATTTTGCCAGAAAGCACATCTCTCATGTCCCAGGTACTCGTGTTGAAATCGTCTGAAATCGCCTAAAATCGCCTGATATCGTGCAGAAGTCGCGCCGCTTCGCCTTTTCAAATCGCCTAGCAAAATCTTCCCGAAGTCGGATCGCCTCAGTGTGAACCGGCCCTTCTGGGAAGGCTGTCCACAAGGTTTAGGAGTGTGTCTATGGGAATGTTTCACCATTCTTCCAGAAGCACATTTGTGAGGTCAGGCATTGATGTTGGACAAGAAGGCCTGGCCCGCAGTCTCCGCTCAAATTCATCCCAAAGGTGTTCTATCGGGTTGAGGTCAGGACTCTCTGCAGGCCAGTCAAGTTCCTCCACCCCAAACTCGCTCATCCATGTCCTTATGGACCTTGCTTTGTGCACTGGTCCAAATCATTTGGTGGAGGGGAGATTATGGTGTGGGATTGTTTTTGTCCCCTTAGTTCCAGTGAAGGGAACTCTTAAGGCGTCAACATACCAAGGCATTTTAGACAATTTCATGCTCCCAACTTTGTGGGAACAGTTTGGGGATGACCGCTTCATTTTCCAACATGACTGCACACCAGTGCACAAAGCAAGATCCATAAAGACATGGATGAGTGAGCTTGGGGTGGAGGAACTTGACTGGCCTGCACAAAGTCCTGACCTCAACCCGACAGAACACCTTTGGGATAAATTAGAGCAGAGACTGTGAGCCAGGTCTTCTCGTCCAACATCAGTGCCTGACCTCACAAATGCGTTTCTAGAAGAATGGTCAAACATTCCCATAGACACGCCTAAACCTTGTGAACAGCCTTCCCAGAGGAGTTGAAGCTGTTATAGCTGCAAAGGGTGGGCCAGCTCAGTATTGAACCCTGCAGACTAATGGCCTGTACACACGGTGCAACTGTCGTACAACAGTTTGTTGTACGATAATCTGACCATTAGTACTCGCGATTATGACAGCCGACGTTCAACAGTCATACAACAGAAGTTGGCCGAGCAAACTAGAAAACTTTTGTTGGCCAACAAGCCATTGTACAACTGTTGACTTGTGTGTACAGAAGTTGGGCCAACAAAAGCTGAAAGTGCAAACACAAATGCTCGGAATCCAGGAAGTGTTCAGTCGTGTAAACCTGTATTCCTAATTCACAAATCACATTCACCTGAACTTCCTTGTTATACGCTCGTAACACGTCACTACGTTCGGCTTCGTTGGCCGATTACTTTACTCATTTCAGTACACTAGACACACCCGCCAACAGCCGATTGTTGAATGTGCGGTCGTACAACAGTCGCACCGTGTGTACGAGGCATAAGGAACATATAAAGAGGAAGTTCAGGTGAATGTGACTTGTGAATTACGAACGCAGGTTTACACGACCGAGCACTTCCTGGATTCCGAGCATGCATGCATGTTTGCACTTCCAAATTTTGTTGGGCCAACTTCTGTACACACGAGCCGAAAATTGGCCAATGCCTTGTTGGCCAACAAAAGTTTTCTAGTCTTCACAGTCGATAATTGGAAATTGGCTGTTGGATTGTGTGTACTAACAGTCGGATTATCGGACAACAGGACGTTGGGGGACGGTTGTTGGCCGATTATTGTATCGTGTGTACGGGCCTTAAGAGTGGCGGTGATACACTTTCACAGCCTGCACTACTTCTGGCCACCACTAGAGGGAGACTCCAGTCCAATCAAGCTGGTTGACCACACACAGGCAAACATGAATCTTACATACAATCTAGAGCACACTAAAGGCCCATACACACAATGCGAATTTCAGATGGGAATTTTCGCTCGACGGCCAATTGTCCGAAATTCTTACCGCTAGTATGCTCCTTTTGACAGCCAATTTAAATTTTTTGTAAGACAAAAGCGGAATGTGCAGACTAGTACATTTTTTAGTACGGCAACTCCATGTCCGATTTTCATATCATTAGTGCAGTTTTCGTACGAACAACGTTGCAACGTGCAACGTTGTACCCAAACAAAATTTATGTCCTTTTTTTCACACACATTGAGCTTTCTTTTGGTGGTATTTGATCACCTCTGTGTTTTTTATTTTTTGCACTATAAACAAAAAGAAGTTACAATTTTGAAAAAAAAAAACAATATTTTTTACTTTTTGTTATAATAAATATCCAAAAAAAAAATGTAAGAAAACAAATGTATTCATTAGTTTAGGCCGATATATATTCTGCTACATATTTTTGGTAAAAAAATCCCAAAAAGAGTATATTGATTGGTTTGTGCAAAAGTTATCACGTCTACAACATAGGGGATAGATTTATGGCATTTTTATTATTTATTTATTTTTTACTAGTAATAGTAGTAGATCAGTGATTTTTAGCGGGACTGCAACATTGCGGCGGACATAGGGGATATGTCAATCTTTGTAGAGGGTCCCTTGTGTAAATTGGGGAACTAGCGGGAACTACAATTGGGGAAGGGACGGTCACAGTCATCATGTTATTGTCACGTATAAAAAGTGTGACTAATGACATTATTACAGTGACCAAGGGTTTTTTCACATTTTTTACAGTCAATCCACAGGCTAGACAGGCGGCGTTACAACGTCAGGGCGATTTTTAGTGACTAGATGATGATAATGATCATTTTTTATTTATTTATTATTTTTACGGTATTTAGATAGGGGATACAACATCTG
>BLSH010473152.1:717859-730202 GCA_018402905.1 Glandirana rugosa | reverse complement strand
TGTACTCTCTACACAAAAGACCGTTTTAATACAAGAAGAAGGACCTTTCAACGAAGAAGTATCTGCCCCTAGGCTGGACCTTCGCTTGAAGGTAACTGAAGATACCCGAGTTAAGCGGATCTTCGGCGAACTTTTATCATGTCCTTGGAAAAAACCTTAGCGAAACCTGAACTCATCGCGTATAATTCTACCGAGGTAAGTAAGGTTACCCTAAAGACTACAGTCCGCTAAACTCCACTTAACCCCGCTGTGTTCAGCCTAGCGTTTAGCGGATCCTAGCGGAGTCACACTTGGCCGGGCTTCTCATGTCCGTGCGATCGTTCGGGTTCCGTCCGGACCCGGACCCGGACTTTGTCACGAAGTTCGGACGGACCAGCAGAACCCGAACTTCCAGGTGTTCGCTCAACTCTACCAGTGGGGCATTTTTGATACACTATATTGTCAAAAGTATTGGGATACACGCACGTACATGAAATTTAATGGCATTCCAGTCTTAGTCCGTAGGGTTCAATAATGAGTTGGCCCACCCTTTGCAGCTATAACAGCTTCAACTCTTCGGGCCGGTTCACACTGAGGCGATCCTAGGCGATTTGCGATCCGACTTGTGTCGCCCCAATTCACCTCAAATCGCCTGACATCAGAAATCCCATTGGAATGAATGGAGCCATCTTAATATGCGCTACTCAAGTCCAAAGCGATTCCAAAAAAGGTTCCTGTACTATTTTCAAGCGGCTTCTAGGCGAATTGAGCCCATAGAAGTCAATGGAAGTTCGCTTCCAGGTCGGATCCCCGTCTATGAAGAAGCAACTTTCCAGGAAGAAGAACATAATTTTGCCAGAAAACACATCTCTCATGTCCCAGGTACTCGTGTTTAAATCGCCTGAAATCGCCTAAAATTGCCTGATATCGCGCAGAAGTCGCGCCACAATCACGCCGCTTTGCCTTTTCAAATCGCCTAGCAAAGTCTTCCCGAAGTCGGAATGCCTCAGTGTGAACCGGCCCTTCTGGGAAGGCTGTCCACAAGGTTTAGGAGTGTGTCTATGGGAATGTGTCACCATTCTTCCAGAAGCACATTTGTGAAGTCAGGCATTGATTTTGGACAAGAAGGCCTGGCCCGCAGTCTCTGCTCAAATTCATCCCAAAGGTGTTCTATCGGGTTGAGGTCAGGACTCTCTGTAGGCCAGTCAAGTTCCTCCACCCCAAACTCGCTCATCCATGTCCTTATGGACCTTGCTTTGTGCACTGGTCCAAATCATTTGGTGGAGGGGAGATTATGGTGTGGGATTGTTTTTGTCCCCTTAGTTCCAGTGAAGGGAACTCTTAAGGCGTCAGCATACCAAGGCATTTTAGACAATTTCATGCTCCCAACTTTGTGGGAACAGTTTGGGGATGACCGCTTCATTTTCCAACATGACTGCACACCAGTGCACAAAGCAAGATCCATAAAGACATGGATGAGTGAGCTTGGGGTGGAGGAACTTGACTGGCCTCAACCCGACAGAACACCTTTGGGATAAATTAGAGCAGAGACTGTGAGCCAGGTCTTGTCGTCCAACATCAGTGCCTGACCTCACAAATGCATTTCTGGAAGAATGGTCAAACATTCCCATAGACACACTCCTAAAACCTTGTGAACAGCCTTCCCAGAGGAGTTGAAGCTGTTATAGCTGCAAAGGGTGGGCCAGCTCAGTATTGAACCCTACAGACTAATGGCCTGTACACACGGTGCAACTGTCGTACAACAGTTTGTTGTACGATAATCTGACCATTAGTACTCGCGGTTACAACAGCCAACGTTCAACAGTCATACAACAGAAGTTGGCCGAGCAAACTAGAAAACTTTTTTTGGCCAACAAGCCATTGTACGACTGTTGACTCGTGTGTACAGAAGTTGGGCCAACAAAAGTTGAAAGTGCAAACACAAATGCTCGGAATCCAGGAAGTGTTCAGTCGTGTAAACCTGTATTCCTAATTCACAAATCACATTCACCTGAACTTCCTTGTTATACGCTCGTACCACGTCACTACGTTTGGCTTTGTTGGCCGATTACTTTACTCATGTCAGTACACTAGACACACCCGCCAACAGCCGATTGTTGAATGTGCGGTCGTACAACAGTCGCACCGTGTGTACGAGGCATAACGAACATATAAAGAGGAAGTTCAGGTGAATGTGACTTGTGAATTACGAACGCAGGTTTACACGACCGAGCACTTCCTGGATTCCGAGCATGCATGCATGTTTGCACTTCCAAATTTTGTTGGGCCAACTTCTGTACACACGAGCCGAAAATTGGCCAATGCCTTGTTGGCCAACAAAAGTTTTCTAGTCTTCACAGTTGATAATTGGAAATTGGCTGTTGGATTGTGTGTACTAACAGTCGGATTATCGGACAACAGGACGTTGGGGGACGGTTGTTGGCCGATTATTGTATCGTGTGTACGGGCCTTAAGAGTGGCGGTGATACACTTTCACAGCTTGCACTACTTCTTGCCACCACTAGAGGGAGACTCCAGTCCAATCAAGCTGGTTGACCACACACAGGCAAACATGAATCTTACATACACTCTAGAGCACACTAAAGGCCCATACACACAATGCGAATTTCAGATGGGAATTTTCGTTCGACGGCCAATTGTCCGAAATTCTTACCGCTAGTATGCTCCTTTTGACAGCCGATTTAAATTTTTTGTAAGACAAAAGCGGAATGTGCAGACTAGTACATTTTTTAGTACGGCAACTCCATGTCCGATTTTCATATCATTAGTGCAGTTTTCGTACGAAAATAAATCGATCACGATTACGCATGCTCAGAAACTAAAAAATACATACAAAACTATTCAACACATTACATCACTTCTGATGTTGAATGCAGTCATACAAAAATTTTCGTATTGTTAGTGTGCTCTTCACTTTCGACACTAGACAAGCATCCAACAAAATATGGACGTTCTGTCATCCAAAATTCGCATTGTGTGTACGAGGCTTTAGGGTTGGGAGCAGTCTAGGAATTAGCACACACCTCTAGGATTCCTCCAGTTATCCTACAAGCTAGATCCCTGCTGTTAATCCCTCTTCCCACTGTCCACACACCCACACACCTTGTCACCACCTAGCCCATCCGCTGACTGGTCTGCTAGGCAACCACACACACACACACACAGATCTCTGTCCGGCAGATCTGCTAGTCTACAAACTGCATGCAATTTGCCAACACACAGTGCAATTGCATACAGATTGAAAATTAAGTTAGACCGAGCACATAGACACTAAGGCCCCTTTCACAGCGGGGCTGCCCAAGCGTTAGTGGTAAAACACCGCCAATTTGTGGAGCTTTATTGCTCGTTATAGCAGCGCTATGGCGTTGCTATTCGGGCAGCGGCAGTGCGATTTTAACCCCCACAATGGGTTAAACGGGGGATAAAAATGCCGGTTAGCGGCGCTAATGAATCGGTGTTCTGCACTTCGGGAGCGCTGCCCCATTGTTATCAATGGGAAGGGGTGGTATAGGAGCGGTGAATACACCGCTCCCACACCGCTGCAAAGATGCGGCTTACGGGACTTTTTTTTACCGTCCCACAAGCGCACCGCCCCAGTGAGCACTTGGGCTTTCACACTGGGGTGTATTGGGGGGAATATTTCAGGCGCTTTTTAGTCGCTATTTTTAGTGCCTTGGTATGAAAGGGTCTTAAATGCAACAATTTCTCCAGGGATAAAGTCCTAGCTTAGCACACAAAAGTCACTTATTCGTTTTCCCAAAAGTGGGCAGTGCATGAAATACAAAGAAAAAGAATTGCAAAAAATACAAAAAGACATACACAGTTGGCAATTCGCTATGGAAATAAAGGGGAATAAAACAAAACTAAACTTTACAAAGGTTTATCCTGTGACAGGAGCATGTCAGAAGAGTCCAAAATATCTCAGTTTGACCGGCTCCATGGGAATTATGCCGTCCATATCCTGTGCTCCTCAGTTTATTGGAATATGGAGGTGGGCTGGACTTTACCCCTTGGCCAATCAACCCTGAGGGGTTTTCCCTCCCCAGCCCCTTGGACGGTTCTGTGTTCAAATGGGCCCTGGACAGTTCTGACGGCTAGGTCAAGGATAGGATTTCCAACGTCAGCTCTTCAGTCCGATAGCGACAATAGCAATCACACATATAGCTGTGTACTATCAGAAGGAATTATTGTCATCTCTCTACAACTAATATTTTAGTTTCTATGAGGGATAAAATATATTCCTCTGATCTGTTGATACAGCGGGTTAAATAAGTATTGAACACGTCACCATTTTTCTAAGAAAATATATTTCTAAAGGTCCTATTGACATGAAATTTTCCCCACATGTCAGTAACAACCCATGCAATCCATACATTCAAAGACATCAAAACAATTAAGTTCAGAAATGAAGTTATGTGTAATAAAATGGAATGACACAGAGAAAAAGTATTGAACACGCTAACTGAAATTTATTTAATACTTCATACAAAATCCTTTGTTGGTGATGACAGCTTCAAGACGCCTCCTGTATGAAAAAACTAATGGCATGCGTTGCTCAGGGCCTCTTCTATGAACTCTGATCTTTAGTTCTTTCCATAGGTTTTCTATTGGATTTAAGTCAGGTCATTGGCTGGGCCATTCAAGCAGCTTTATTTTCTTTCTTTAAAACCAATTGAGAGTTTCCTTGGCTTTGTGTTTGGGATGATTGTCTTGCTGAAATGTCCACCCTCGTTTCATCTTCATCATCCTAGTAGATGGCAGCAGATTTTTATCAAGAATGTTTTGGCACATTTTCCCATTCATCCTTCCTTCAATGATATGAAGTTTGCCAGTACCGTATGCTGAAAAACAGCCCCACACCACCTCCAAGCTTCACTGTTGGTATGGGGGGTGTTTTTGGGGTGATGTGCAGTGCCATTTGACCTCCAAACATGGTGTGTATTCTGGCATCCAGAGAGTTTGATTTTGGTCTCATCTGACCAGACTATATTCTCCCAGTATATCACAGGTTTGTCTTAATGCTATGCAGCAAACTTTAAACAAGCTTCAACATGCTTTTTCTCCAGCAATGGAGTCTTGTGTGGTGAGCATTGATACAGGCCATGGTGGTTGAGTGCATTACTTATTGTTTTCTTTGAAACAATTGTACCAGCTTATTCCAGGTCTTTCACAAGTGGCCCTTGGCTCTTGGATAACTCTTCTGATAATTATTTTCGCTCCTCTGTCAGAAATCGTGCAAGGAGTACCTGGTCATGGCCGATTTATGGGGAAATGATGTTCTTTCCACTTCTGGATTATGACCCTAACAGTGCTCACTGGAACATTCAGAAATTCTCCTGTAACCAATGCCATCAGTATGTTTTGCAACAATAAAGTAGCGAAGGTCTTGAGAGAGCTCTTTGCCTTTACCCATCATGCAATGTTTCCTGTGTGACAACTTGGTAATGAGACACCTTTTTATAGGCCATCAATTGAGACTGGACCAGCTGACATTAAAGAGGAACTGCAGTCTCCTCACATAGTTTGTAATAAAATCATCTTTGCTATTCTGAAGCTTCCCTCCAAGCACTTTGCATATTATTTTATATACACTGTACTTGCCACATATGCTGCAGAAATCTCCCTCCACTAAGTCTGGCTGCATCCATTTTAACTGTGGGCAGCTGAGGCTGCTCCCTATTCACATCCTGGATTTACACAGGCACACAAAGGCACACCTCCAGCCCTGCAGCTTTAATTGGCCCTCTTATGACTCCTCCCCCTCCCTTCCTGGCAAACTCTCACGAGAGTGAGAGAGAGAGCTGTGCATGATGTCAAACACCTAGGCTTTTTACCAGACAAGAAACAGAAAGTGAGCTGTATAAGGTATTTACTGGCAGAAAAAAATGTTTTACTATCCAAAGTTAAAACAAGGGCAGAAGATTTAATAGATGGAAAGATGAAAAAATGACTGAAGTTCTGCTTTAATTTGTACTGAGAAGGGACAGGATTGCTTTCTAATTACTGATAGATTTCAGCTGGTGTCTTGGCTTTCCATGCTTTTTTGCACCTCCCTTTCTTCATATGTTCAATACTTTTTCCCTGTGTCATTCTATTTTTTTGCACATAACTTCATTTCTGAACTTATTTGTTTTGGTTTCTTTGTATGTATGGATTGCATGGGTTGTTTCCGTCATGGTGAGAATGTCATCTCAATAGCACCTTTACAAATATATTTACTTAAATGGTGACGTGTTCAATACGTATTTTACCAGCTGTATAAATCAATGCTGGCAGATGATTCAGGACTTTCTCACTGTCCCCTGCTGGTCTTGCAGACAAAGTAACTAGGACCTTTCTTAAAGATTCAGGACAGGTGATAACTCTATGCCAACATGGATGGGATCATTTTATTGGCATCTAGGTGTCAACTCTAGTCTTGAAGCTTGCTCTGTCCTTATCAAATGCTAATTGAAAAACATACTGTATGTCTAAGGTTGATTACTGATTAAGGAAACACAGTATGTTTGATACTGCAGAATTGAATGATATCTACAATTACAGTACTTCTACAGATCACGTCACCTCTCACCTGTTGGCGAAATGACCCTACTTTGACAGTTATGTATGTTACGTATAACTAAAAACAAAACATTTTTTCATTTTGGATAAGCGGAGATGGATTAGAACACTCAGGTTTTACAATTACCTCTGCCCCCCCTGTTAGGGAGATTCAGCCTCTCAATTTCTCCTGTTCGTCATTATTATGGAAAGTGAAAGTAAGAAAAAGTCCTACATTTTTGGTTGTCTCCAGAACATTGAGAGGGGAAATCTTCCAATTGGGTGACCTGGGGGACCCCAATGGATTCCCTTAATATGCATACTTTAGGTAGGTACTTAGAGAGAGGTTTTTTGTTAGGTAAGACAAATTTAGTCAGGCCTGACTGGAAGTTTCTGGTGTTCTCTGGAAAGAGAGGTAGAGAGGGGAGGTGTAGCCACCTGGGGTATTCTGAGGAGCTCTGATCAATCCCAAACTTGGAATGGCAGGGGGCAGTCCTCCTCAGATACCCAGGGTCAGCCCTACTATGGAGGAGAGTACGGGTGGAAGAGATGGAGATGGAGTAGTAAGGAGGCTGTCAGGGCCTTGAGGCAGTCTGGAGGGGGTGACCTCAGCCTGGGGCTCGGGTCCATCCAGGAGAAGAGTGAGATCCTGGAGGATAGGCACAAGTGAGAGAGTGGGTAAAGGACAGCGGGAGAGAGTACAACCAGAGAGATCTCCAGGAAAGGAGCTACAAGTGTCAGGAGTAAGTGAGTGATGCACACCCTGAGAAACTGGAAGAGGCCCACCGGAGCAGATTGGGGTGAGAGACAGGCTGAGAAGGGTGCAAGAACCAGCTGGGACTGTGGTATCACTGTCGCAGTGGAGAGGGCCATTGCAGCCAGGAGCGCTGGTGGGACCTGGAAGAGGATGGGCTGGGAGCAGTAGTCCATAATGGCTAGCTAGCACTTCAACTAACTTTCCTACACTATAGGGGCCTGCAGTCCCTGCCTGCAAAAGGCAGTTTGGGGGCTTGCTAATAAAGAGCAGGCCTCACCATGTGCTAGCTAGTCTGAAGAAGTTTGTGCAGGAGGGAGTAAGAGGAAGCAACTGAGAAGCAAGATTGTGCTGGTTGGGAGAGAAGTGTATATACTGTCATGTATATAGATGGTCCCATTTGAGAACTGTTTATTTACTGGGCATCCCATAACTATCCCTTTCCCCATCCAAGTTAAATCCCCCTAACACAAAATGACAAAAAAAACAAAATACTGGCCTGTTTCCTGACTCTGGATGCAAGGACCTGTGTGATTGAGGGTAGAGTGACAGGTGAATCACTACTTCCAGCAACCCCCAAGGGGGCAATGGCTATTCGGGGATTTCCTCTCTCTTCACGTTTTAGTTATGGGACAAAAAGTGAAGGGAAATCTCCCCAATGTGATGCAGATGGCAAAAAAAAATCTCTCAGTGGTTACTCTATCCAAAATGAAAAAAAGTTTTGCCTATAGTTCTACTTTAAATGCTTTGCAAAATCGAAATATATCACATCAAGAGCGTTTTCAGATTTACATTTTGCTACTAAAAACTGATCATATTAGTCACACAAGGTCTATCTTTCATAAACTAATTCTGATTTTCTATAATGAGGTTATTTTTCACAGCATGTTTGTCGAATTTGATCCATCAGATTGCTTTCAAATAATTTATACAAAACAGAAGTCAGCAGGGCTGCTGTATACTTTTCCAGATTTATATTAATTCTACTAAATTATGGTAAAACACCAATTAAATGGCAGTGCTGTGGGACTGACTTAGGTAGATGAAAGTCTAAGAAAATAAAATACTGTGGCCTATCAATAACTGAGATGAATTCCTTTGGCATGCGTAGATGGATGCCCTCTAGGTCAGGAGCTTAATCTATCTTATTTTTGCTTAAGCATAAGTATAACTCCTCTGACATGAGGAATTATTAATTAGGACATTGACTACATTGGCTCTCCTCAATATTGTATGGCATTGGCAACACCTTTGTCAGCACAAAAAAGAAAAGCTATTTAGAATATAAGCTTAACATTTGTATTTTAATATAAATTTTGCTAATACTAATCTTGTATTATTCTATTTTTATTTCTTAGAAATTGTATAATTAAAGGGGCTGTAACGTTTCAAGGTTTTTCACCTTAATGCATTCTATGTATTAAGGTGAAAAACCTCCTGCAATGCACCAGAGCCCCATAATACTTACCTGAACCCAGTCTTTCCAGCGCCGGGGCAAGCATGCCAGCTCCAGTTGGTGTCTCGGGTCCTGATTGGATAGATTGACAGCAGCGCAGCCATTGGCTCCTGCTGCTGTCTATCAAATCCATGACGCAGAAGCCAGGGGACAGGACCAAGTCCTGCTGTCTGTGTCAATGGATGCAGCAGCAGGACAGGGGAGCGCGCCCGCACGAGTTCCCCCAAGGAGAGCATTTTTCCAATGGGGCCAAAACAGTATAACATGTTTGTTATTTTAAAAAAATAAAAGACAAACCTTTACAATCACTACATTTTGGGGGAATTTAGTGCAATATTACTAGCAATTTATTTTTTTCATCTTCAGTTTTAGCTATCTTGCTTTCCTTTTTCTATTTTGATTAAATCTCTTGTATTTTTTCATGCATTTTCAGATACCCAAACCTATGGAGATTTAAATCATTTTCCCTTATCCCTATTTCATCTAAAACTTTGTATTCTGTCACATCATTTTTCTTTTATGCCTAGAGATGTTGTTACCATAGGGAATGTACATACAGTATTATTAAGAAAATAAAGTGTCTTTTTTTTTTCTACATGTTAGTGGGAACCTTGTACTTGCATGTCAACCCTGCAATGTTTTGTACATTATAAAAATTATTGAAATGAGAAAAAAAAAACATTTAGTTTGGTGTCTTTTTTAACCCACACAACCTTCTAACGATTAGAAAAAAATTAAAAGTATCTTTAATTAACAGTGTCTTAGTTAATGCTATAAATCCTGTAACTCTGTTGCAACAACTTAGTAACAAGTATCAGCGCCCTGGATAAATCACTTCACAAAGTTGTAAACAAAAATAATTAACTTGTAGCTGCTACTTATAAATATCAAAACTCAAAAAAGCAACATGGTAATCAAAATAAATACATTATGACTAACAAATTGCAAGCAGCGCTTGAATAGTCCTTTGCACTATATAATCTTCATCAATAGATGAAAGCACTGTCCATCCACTCAAAATATGATATTTTGAAGTCCTGGCCACCACCACACCTCGTATCAAAATACTGGGAGGGAGAGCCCCCCAACGTAGAAAAACTCACCAGATATCACTGGATAACTCGCGACCAGGTTATATGGCGTTCACCTCTCCTTCAATGGACACCCATCCAAATCCTGAATCAGTGTGTAACTGGGACTCAATTGGTAGATGGTAGTGATCAGGCTCACGGAGTAATCTCCAACAGCACTTCCTCTGTTATTCCACCTCTTTAAATTGTCAGTGCATGCGTGGTCAGGTTTCCATCAAGGTAATAGGTGCTATAAACTGCATTGCCAGCGTCACTGACAAACACTACAGGAGAAAGTACTCAACCCTATCCCTAGACACAATCTGCCAAACACTAGAATAAGCTTCACACCTCCTGGTTATAGCATTAGAAAGAAGTGCTACCATACGCGTGTGCAGGCGGTGTGTCGGATGTGCCAATCTAGGGGGTATAACCAGGAGGTGTGAAGCTTATTCTAGTGTTTGGCAGATTGTGTCTAGGGATAGGGTTGAGTACTTTCTCCTGTAGTGTTTGTCAGTGATGCTGGCAATGCAGTTTATAGCACCTATTACCTTGATGGAAACCTGACCACGCATGCACTGACGATTTAAAGAGGTGGAATAACAGAGGAAGTGCTGTTGGAGATTACTCAATGAGCCTGATCACTACCATCTACCGATTGAGTCCCAGTTACACACTGATTCAGGATTTGGATGGGTGTCCATTGAAGGAGAGGTGAACGCCATATAACCTGAACGCGAGTTATCCAGTGATATCTGGTGAGTTTTTCTACGTTGGGGGGCTCTCCCTCCCAGTATTTTGATACGAGGTGTGGTGGTGGCCAGGACTTCAAAATATCATATTTTGAGTGGATGGACAGTGCTTTCATCTATTGATGAAGATTATATAGTGCAAAGGACTATTCAAGCGCTGCTTGCAATTTGTTAGTCATAATGTATTTATTTTGATTACCATGTTGCTTTTTTGAGTGTCTTAGTTAAGTTTTCTAAAATTTTAAGTTTTTGTTGTCCCATTGTTTAAAGCAGTAGTAAATCCAAAAGGACTGGTAAGCTACAATATATTAAATTTTTGGTTTTGGGTTTAATACCACTTTAAAGTAAAAGCTTGTTTGGTTGTAGTTCGCACTGCACTCCTGTGACCCGTTTTCAGCAGACAGCGAGCTGAAGCCCACTGTCAGCTGACATCACAGAGCCGGTCCAGGATCGGGAAAGATTGTGACCTTATAGTCAGGATCCACTCACATGCCTGGACCGACACCCGGTTTCAACCTCTCAGTGAGCCGCTGAGAGCCTGAGCTGGCCATTCCCGCCACCCTCCACAGCCTAGCACTCCAGTGAGCACTGGAGGGACAGAGCAGACAGAGCTGTCTGACAGTTGCCAGCTCTCTGCTCAGGGAGCTCTGCAGTGTTTGATCGCTCAGTTCTCAGCCTTAGAGCCAGCAGGGGACCAATGCTGCATCCACCTAGGTAAATATGATTCTAAAATAAAAAGAAAATCCCATACTTCTCTTTTAATATCTTACTAAATACCAACACAGATGTTACCACATTGTGATTACTGTCCCTTAAAGTATAACTTGATGCAGTCTGTAACTTTGTTTCAAGCCATCTCAGTCAGTTGTACTGTGTGGCATTGGGAGTTTATAAAAATACTTAGCATTATTTATGACATTTACGTGTAGCTACTTACAGTATATGTTAAAACCATATATGGACCTTCTATCTCCTCATAACCTGGTCATTGATGCCAGTGTGTGCCATGACTGATGGTTTCTGTTCAGGGCAGCCCAACAACCTGATCCACCATATACCAAATCTGGGTTCACTGTTTGTAAATGTAAACAAATGCACCTAGGGAGAAAGAATTCCTTGTTGGAGAACAATATTGGGGAACTACAGAGGAAAAAGATTTGGAAGTACTTATTTCAAATGATCGCAAAATGATCAAACAATAAGGCCAGGCAGTGGGAAAATAAATACAATTCTAGGATGCATGACTAGAGGGGTAACCAGCAGGAGGAAGGAGTTCCTGATTACCCTATATAGAATATTGGGATGGTCCTTAACCTGCCTCCTGGTCGCGAGACGAGCCATACTAAAAGACTGGACATCACACACCAGCCCCTCAATCTCCCAAGTGGAAGGGGAACTCATTGCTCTCCTCTATAAGGACAAATCTAACACCAACTTCGACCCACGCTCAGCAAAAACTTTTCTCAGTAAATGGGGCCCCTTCCTGTCAGCCACTCTCCCTTCGGAGGACTTCAAATGTCTAGGAGACCCCTTCCTCTACTTTGGTGGCCACAAGCCCCCCTTCCTACAAGATGACATCTCTTGACCCCCAAACGCTAGCTTCCACAGTAATGCTGCAGCCTCGAACTCTGGCCCCCACCTAACATCGGCCTCTGTATAATGCTGTTCACCCTGGCTGAAAATTCCTGTTCCATGTTCCTGTCGCCAAGGTTCACAACAAACTCTCGGATAAACAGCCTAGTGGTAGATCCTTTCCCCCCCTTTTCCTACC